>WJEZ01003057.1:0-11701 GCA_009869925.1 Thalassaphorura encarpata
CATGAAATTGTTGCACATTTTATTTTGCCTAGTTAATTAACTTTTATTTAAATTATTACTTAATTTTTTTGGCGAGATGATTTGAGGAAGAGAGAGAGTATGAATAAAATGCAGGTAAATCCTAGTAGTAGTTTTAGCGAGGCGAAATTTAGCCAAGCAGCTCAGCTAGGATCCCCTGATCTTGTTGTGGGATCTGGGCTCTTTCTGCCACTCGTCTGTGGGAAAAGGCAGACGGAAGAAGATGAGAATAAAATAAAGTATTCCAGGGTTGGGTTCATTCCTTTCACGCATGCTGCTGCCTGACTTGTCGTCTCCTCGCTCCCATCTTCCTATTTAGAACAAGAAATACTACGGACGGACGGACGAACTGGGTAGACTAGACGGGCTCTAGGATAGGATAGGAAAAGGATCCCGGGTATTGGCATGGCACGAGGCAGGCAGGCAGTCAGGCAGGCACGCATTTTGCCAGCATGCGGAAGATCAATAAAATCTTTCCTAGTTTTCCCAAAGACCCGGGAGCCGGGGATGCTGCGTAAGATCGGGAAGGACGGACGAACTGAGTGACTACTACAAAGTCCCGACTTCCGTCTTCCGCACCGAATGTTGAATATGTGGAATTTGGCTAAGGGACTAAGCAGAGTAGGGAAAAAGCCCCGACCTTTGTCGCCCGTATAAATACACTGTGTCCGCGTGTGAGTAATCTTGACTGACTTTTTGTCCAGAGCTCTGAGCTCCCACTTCTTCTCCATAAATCTCCCAGGTATCGATGATGCCTTTTCCTTTCCTTTCCCTGCGCCACACCAAAGAAAATTTAAACAGAGCAGATCATTTTTCTCCAGCTGGCTTTCTTCCTTTGTGGTCGGAGCACGAATTTGCAAGGAAATTTGTACGCGGGATTTGCACTAGACTCTAGGATGGAAGAAGACACCTCAAGCAAAACCAAGACACATAATTCCGGATGTAAATCACCGGATGAGTCGGCTGTCGGTTCCAGAATAATTAGCACCTTGGGCGGCTAAATTAATTACCACTGGGATTCATGGAGGTGTGAACAAAACTCACGTTTTTTGTGAAAAGAAGGATCATCATTTTCTTAACCACGTTTTCCTCTGTCGTCAGGAAAGAAAAGATCGAATATTCCATAAATATTTTTTGTGGTTCTAGAAGAAACCACGAGAAAGAAGGCAGTTGAGTTCTTATTCGGTTAAACTTATGAAAAAATTCTCTCCTCAGAGAAGGAATGAAAATTCACTCTGAGGAATCATGAAACTTTATACGTATTGAGAGCGTCAGTGTATGAATGTTCCAAATAAAATTTTGTATGCAAATTTTGAGCGCCAGCAGCATATGGCACTCTGCATTATTCGGAATAATTTTGCAATATAAACTGATGTAAATGCAAGAGAATTTCAAGGGACACACCTGGACTTGACTTAGAATGGTACTAGTACTAGAGGAGTACTACCGCTGAGAGGCCATTAGAAGTAATTACGGTAATCTGCCACACCCTGCTAGCATAGCAAAATACGTATATAAGGTTGTGCCAAAAATGGGTCAATGGAATGCTTCATGACTTCGGAGCAGAAAGAAAGACTCAAACTCAAAGTGAAACTGCATATTAGCTACACTCAGCTCAGCTTGGAACTCACGGCACTTGCTGTGCTTCGTGGGCTTAGACTACTAGGACTGAGATTACTCTAGATTCGATGTGATGTGTGATGATGTGGCAGATTACTCTCCTAGAATCATTTTAGATTTCTAGGTTCGCTAAAAGGAATTTAATCTATGCAATGAAGTTAAGGCGTTCATTCTTGTTGTGGGTATTTATGAGAGCAATTATTTAACGAGTTTTGGTAAAATTTATCACAGAGGAATTCTCTACTTTGGGCATTATTTGCTTCAACTCCTTTTACGAGTATTAGAAAGTTCAACATGAAAATTTTAATTAACCTTATGAACTAACGTTTGAACTCTAAAATATCATATAACTGAAAAAAATTAGTATTTCAAACGACGCCGTCTCCAGACTATGCGACTCAATTGGCACAAAATTAGAATGAGTGCAAATTGAGTTTATGCAATGGAAATGTAAAATTACTTTGATTCTCGGGACCAATCTGATTAGATTCATAGCTCCAAAAATTATGCTGAAGACTATCTATGTGTGTATCTGACTTGTAATCAATTTTACTTGTGAATGAGCACGTAGGTTAATGAAATAAACTTGTCAAATTTCCGGGGCGGGTATTTAGGTTTGGCAGATCTACGCGTAGCAAATGAAGTAAGATGTTTCCTTCAAATCGCAAAATGCAATGGAATGGAATGGAAATAGAAGAAAACTCAGACTCAGGAGCGCAGACAGACAGACATTCACAGACAGTGGTGGAAGTGGAAGTTATCGTTTTGCTCCTATTTCTCCTTGTTCATCCTGTTTTCTTGGAGCAATCATGTAATGCGATCCGTGGAGAAAGGAACTGAGTGCAGCCGGAGAAATGAACTCAACACAGACACAGATTGCAGATAATGTCAGAGGAGGTACGCTGGCTACACTAGTCACATTTCAGAATCAAGACTTCTTTTTACAAAGAGGCAAGGGTCGTACACGAACACAACCTACCAATTTAATGAGCTCCCTCCCCTGAGGCTTTTTTAAGGCTTTCATTTGAAATTTGATCTCAACACAGCCATTTTAATTAAAGGTCTCCTCAAATTTCANAAGGGTCGTACACGAACACAACCTACCAATTTAATGAGCTCCCTCCCCTGAGGCTTTTTTAAGGCTTTCATTTGAAATTTGATCTCAACACAGCCATTTTAATTAAAGGTCTCCTCAAATTTCATATGTGAATCAACGAGAGCATAGAAATTCATGGAGAAAATCTGTTTTTACTTTCTTTGAATGCCAATTTTAGTTAAAAATCTTGTCATGGGCCTAGACACTGGATGTCGAAGAGCGAAGTGTAATTCTATAAATACAGGGACACCTCCTGTGTAAATAAATTGGGACCCTGTTGTTCCTCAAACTCAAAGTTGTAAGTAATAGGGCGGAAAGTGGATAGGATAATAATATCAAGAAGGGTGAAAGAAAGTGAGGCTTCCCAAAATTAAATTTCTACCAACTCTTCTCCAATCTTCCTCTTCCTTCGTCTCATGTTACGTTTGCTTACATACAATAGAATCAAAGGAAGTCTTTGAATCTTTCTTTCTCTTCTCTTCAGACGTCGAAGTGGATGGAAGGCATCATCTGGTTCTGGTTCTGTTGCTTTTGTTCAATGTGCTTCTGTATCTGTATCTCTGTCTCGTCTTCTGGTCCAATTCAAAATACTATAGAAGAATTTGGAATTCATTTACTACAAACAGTCTAAACACATCTTTTGAGGTTTCACTTCCCTTTGATGAAATAAAATAAGATTTAGTTTCTGTGTATGCTAGGACATTAGCCTCAAGAGTTGGTTTTACCTTTATCTTAAGGACCTCCGTCCGAGCCAAGCAAGCGGCAAGTGCCTAATTTAGTATAAATAATAAATCGAGTTTGAAGTAGTTCAGGTTAAGAAATGACCTATTTCCCAAGCTTTTAAACATTGTGGTAGACAAACCGCTGAATTGGCCTAATAATCCATTATCATATTTCCTGCTTGGAAGGAAGAGAAAGTACAATGTTGACTTAAGCTAATGAAATCTCCTCATCCTTGAAAATAGCACGTATTAATGATAAAGTCAAGAAATAACTTTGAGTAGTAATTCAGATATTTACACTGTTAGGTCATTACTCTAAGATTTTGTTAAAAACGTGTAATTCTAGTGGCAGATTAAATTCTGGACATTGACACTGACAATTTTGATCTCTACATAACCAGATATGTCGATGTGGCACACAGGTGTAGGAAAACCGACGACGACGATATCAAAAGTTTTTAAGTACCGTTGGAGCTAAAAAGTTTGTATTTCTTTGAACTAACTTCCCAAAAGCAATTTCGCACCTGAGCCTAGTCATTTCCATTTAATTTGGCACTCCAAGAGTGGATTTTCGATTGCTCTTTAACTGAAACCAACTTATGAAGAAAGTAACTGACTTTTGCTTGCGGGTGGGAAAATCTCATCGAGATGGAATAATGTTTTGTAAAGCAAAGTTTCCTTGGGATTGAATTCTCTAACCTCAAAAGTCTTATCTAGTATACGTATATGAGTATGAGTTTATATATACAAAAGCCCTACTTGAACCTATACCTTCCAATCATAGAGTCAGAAACTCTTTTCTGGAGAAAGCGGATATCTCTTTCTATCTTTATTCAACTTTGACAATAGAATTTATCCATATTTCCGAATGGCTTCCCAGAGATGAGATGAGCCTAGCCTACAACAAGAGGATAAGTGTGTGAATCCTTTTTATTTGGCCTAAGCCTAACCCAATCGTGCATGCTGACGCCGAGCCAATGTCGACCTTCTAGAATTCGAGTTGTGTGTATTTTAGTTTTTAGTGACGGTGACGCACAACGAAACTAATCCTCATTTTGGATGCTTGCAATTGTCTTCAATTCAATGCGTATCTTTCACTTTTAGAATTTTGATCCCAACATTCGCTGAGACAATTCCTTGGAGGAACTGGGTAAGCCTTGATATTCCAATGATAGACAACAAGAGCTAAACCTTTTGCAAGCAGCGTGTGCTCCGACACGTTATCACTAGTAAACGCGCCCCTGAGCGTAAATAAACAAATTCCAAAGCGTTTGGTTTCCTAATACCCAACTCCATATAGTTCTTGATCTGAATTTCAAAATGTAAAACAGTCAAATCTCAGTGTTTTATTAAATTTCTCTTAGTTATTTCCATTTCTAAGTATAATTGTTTATATTCATCGATGAAGTTGAGCTCAAATTCAGAATCTGGGGTCAAATTCGTTCAAAACTTTGGTGGATTATCAGCCAACCATTTCTCCCAACCTTCACAAACTTCTTTCGCGAATTTCTCTTTGACTCCACATTTGTATCCTGTAAACATTGATGGGTAGCAATTATACGTCTTCCCTGCAATTTGCACTGCTTCTATTTTTTTAGGAACATTTTTCTCGCTATATGTCAATCCACCACATTGATCTGGTTCATAAGGCACGAGAGTGTATTTTGGGGTATTATCACCTCGGCAGTCTAGTAAAGCGAGAGTATTCTTTACAAGGTCCGGATGTGCGTATGCGAATCGACGTTTGACGAATATGTCTTCATTTGTTTCTGTTTGTAGCAGACGTTTTCCTGACCCATCGGAGGCTCGTGCTTCTATTGGTGACAATATTTCGAATTTATCTCCTTTATAAGTCACATAAGTATTTTGTTGTCTGCAGGTGTGTTCCAAACTTTTATCTTTTTTGAACCTCTCCATTAAGTCGATATGCTTTCGAAACTCGTCTTTGTCTTTTGCCTGTGGGATTTTCTTTTTTGTTGAAGCTGTCCCAGCTGTGCCTTTTTTGCATAATACGGGCAGAAATTGAGCTGGATGTCCACATAGGTAAGTATCGCTTCCACCTTTGAATAATTTTTCCTCATAACCTTTGTTGTATTCGAAACAATTGAAACTCTTGAGTTCAACATCATCAACTTCTGTGTACGGTCCGGTTACTAGTGTTATTGTAGGGTATGTTGTTTTCTTGTTAGAGAGTATGGCAAAATTTAATTGGTTGCAATCATCATATTCTTTCAGCTCATTCCCAAAGCAATCATGATGGGTTTCTGAATCAGGGTATGGATCATAAAGGCAGGGAAGTGTCTTTTCTTGCGGAGTAATTTTGTCTCCTTTTTTAGTATAAGTGTAGAAACGAACAACTTCGGTTCCAGGGCATTTGTAAATTTCCGACTCAGGCAGTTTGAAATCTAATGTATCCAGTCCAAGGCATGGAAATTTTTCCTTCTTACGCTTTCCTGATGCTCCACTTTTCTTCGTTGGGTATTTTCCATGGTTGGCTTTTTTTTTGGCCTCTACATCGTTAAAAGCTAGGATAGACATATTTGATAAATGAGCCAAGGCGTCCGGATTTTTCCTGAGCAAGGATCAGAAATCCGATATTATATTAGAATCTCAAATAACACTCTCATGTCCGAAGATTTGATATACAATTAGAGAATTTTGCAATCATAAACACTCAGCCAAAAAAATTTCCACTTACCCTATATATCTAAGTCTGTGACATAAACCGTGTGTTGTTTCTTCACACTCAAATAAGATTGGAACGTTAATGAGTCGGGGAACGTTACATTGTACCATGACGGACAAGACGGTTACACTTACAGCGAAAAACTGTAAAATAATCAATATACATTTTAGATCCTTAAAATTTAATATTTGGTCAAATCTGCAGTAATAAAATTAATTAAACCTTACAGAGAACATAAATCCCCTCCGTACACTAAAGAATCCATACACGTCAATTCCATAAGGGCATGCTCCAGACGCTTTCATCAGGATGCTAAGTAGCTGCAAAGATTTAATCTTAGTGTTAGTAATTAATATTTAGACTAATAATTAAAGTGATTCCATACAAAACGTCGTTCATGAGTTCCTCTAGCCGCAATGAGGTTGTAGCGCGTTACACGATCGAAACCTTGTGTTATGACTTCTGACAATTGAGACCAATACAAAGATGACATGTAAAATCCAATGGCAGGGATTATTACTACACAGACACTTTGACATTGTGAAAATAAATCTCTCTTGTCATACTGAAATTGGCACATAAATGATAATGTAATTTTATCGCAAGTCATTGTTACATGCATTAGGATTTCATTACTTACAGTGTAGCCAAGATTTGTGACCCAGGTATGATTGAACCCTGTCGTATCATTTCGAAGCAAATACAAAGCCACGTCGTACATTCCAGTTGTGATCACGTCGTTCATGAGTTCCTCTGGCCGCAATGAGGTTGTAGCGCGTTACACGATCGAAACCTTGTGTTATGACTTCTGACAATTGAGACCAATACAAAGATGACATGTAAAATCCAATGGCTGGGATTATTACTACACAGACACTTTGACATTGTGAAAATAAATCTCTCTTGTCATACTGAAATGATAATGTAATTTTATCGCACTACTCAAGTCATTGCTACATGCATTAGCATTTTATTTACGGTCCTCTTGTTTACAACAGTTAACCCTGAAAAGATTGACCGAATAAAAAAAGCCATTATCTATCTATTACTTACAGTGTAGCCAAGATTTGTGACCCAGGTATGATTGAACCCTGTCGTATCATTTCGAAGCAAATACAAAGCCACGTCGTACATTCCAGTTGTGATCACTATTACCTAAAGGGAAGGGATGATATTTTATAGTTACTTTATGGACAATTTAGAATTCTTTATTTTCTCTCAGCTAACCTTTGACAGGAAATAACAAAATAGAACGACTGAGAAAGTAGATGAAAACATTTGTACGAGTTCCATTAATTTGTTGTGATCCAAGAACATAGCCTTATATTTTAATTCCTCTGAAAGCTTTGTAAGTACTGGTTCATTTTTTTGCGGTAGCACTAAAAATCAAATAATGACGATAAAGGATAGTCGGAAAATTTTGTGAATTTTGTCACTACTGATTCTTACCCTGTTTGAGAAGGAGTACTAGTCGGAGATTCCATTCACTTAGCAGATTTTTTGTTCCTTTGGCAAACAGGATGGCCAAGACGAGGGCGATCGTAGAACAAAATTGGCCGTAGATGAATATAACGAGAGAGACTAAGCCAAACCATTTTTTGTGAGGGGATAAGAGCATCTCATGTACTAAAAACCGAAACAGCATTGCAGAAACCAAATCAACAGCTTCAATCAGAGCATTATTTGATGGAAGACATATAAAATAAAGGACAAGGAGAGCAGCAGATAGAAGAAACCAAGCCATTAGCCAAATGATCCATATTGATTTGAGCCCAATTATTGTCCCATAACGACTGAGGTAGTCCAGGGTTGAACTCCACTGTGTGAAATAAGCTGCCTTTTTGCCACCGTTTAGAATTACACTGAAACTGAAGGCTGCAGTTGAGACAAAGGTCAAAATGAACAAGAGACCAACTGGCCATTGCTTATTGTGGAGAAACTTTTCTGCTCGTCTGTTGAAAAATTCAAATAAATAGTAGGGTTAAACATTAGCTTTTGAACTGAATTAATTATTGCATACTCATAGTCTGGTGAGTCTAGATCATCATGGAAAAATATATAGGTGAAAGTAGCCAACGAAACAACTGCAATGAGCAAGTGGAATAAGGATGTGAGAATGAATACAAAGAATCTTAGCCTTTTTCTGTCACATCTGCACTCTAGCGTGCGGGAAGCATCTCTTCTAGCGAAAGTAAAAGGCATTCGTCCTCCCAACAAACAAATCCACCATGCTATTGAAAATTGATTCCTCGCTTCCAGTCTTGGATCGGCACTGTCAAATCATTTTAATTAAATTTTATTGTTGTTTACTAAATTATCATAACTGGGCATACCCAGGAATATTCTCTGTGTTATTGTTATCCATAATGCCAGCACCATGTTCACTTGAAGAAAGTTCACGAAGCCAAGTCATGTCTTTCTCATACCCGTCTTCTGCAGGCACCAAAGTATCATCATGACCTTTGATAATAGTTTCCACAGTTTCCGAATTTTTGGAGAATATCCCAGGTACCCGTCTTAAGACAGGAGAGCGATATCCAAATGCATCTGTTGTTTCGATTTTGACTCGGATAACAGTTTCTTCAAGTTTTTCAGCTGATTCCTTAGGTTCTGGTTGCGAAGTGGGATTCCGATTCTGCCTTGGGTTCTGGTTCTACTTTAGTTGGTGGAATGGGTGGTTGTGCATTTGGAACTATTTTCGTAGTGTTAATTTTATTATCCACACTAAGACGCTTTTCCTTATTGTGAGGTGGTGGCTTTATTTCTGGTGGTGGTACTGATGGCTTTATTTCTTGTGGTCGTAACTGGTGGTTTCACTGCTACTGGCTGTGGAACTCGTGGCTTCACCTTCTTTGGTAAAATTTCGGGTATGATTTGTGCCTCGTCTCCCATTTCTTCTTTCGGTTTGTCATGTTTTCCAAAAAACTGGTCGATGGAATCTTCTGGTGTTGCTTTAGCCGAATTCCTACGTTTACCCTCTTCAGGCAACAAATTCTTTACCTTGGCAGTGGCTTCACCTTCTTTGGTAAAATTTCGGGTATGATTTGTGCCTCGTCTTCCATTTCTTCTTTCGGTTTGTCATGTTTTCCAAAAAACTGGTCGATGGAATCTTCTGGTGTTGCTTTAGCCGAATTCCTACGTTTACCCTCTTCAGGCAACAAATTCTTTACCTTGGCGTCAGTCGAGTTCTTACGTTTGTGTTCCTCCACTGACAATCGTTTTTGTCCAGCACCAAGATTTATTTCTGGTGGTTTCTCCTCATCATTTGACTTGCGTTTGTGCTTGTCCCGTGGTGCAAAAAACTGGTCAATTGAACTTTCTGGGGTTGTTGTTTCCGTCATATTCTTAGGCTTATGTTTATGTCCTTCTATTGACAAACGTTTCCCTCCTGCTGCTCCCTGATTTTGTTCTCCATAGTTTGACCCAGGCCTAACGCCGACTTTTGGCTTTCCTGCATGTTGTGGCTTACCATTGTCATCAGTATCGGGTTTACTAAAACGTCGGTGATTAGGATTGGCGACCGCTTGTTCATTAGAACTCGCGTCAGCATTACCGATGGCCGGCACTGGCACCTCAGTTGCATTCGGCTCCTGCGTTTTTCTATTATCCTTTGACTTATCCATCAAAACTTCAATAAGACACTTGCTAATGCAAAACTTGAAAGTTTTTCAAATCAACAATGATTTCTTTCAAACGGACAAAATTTTCTTATTACAAGGTTCATGGCTAGGATCTCGCATTTGTTTATTTGTGAAATTTGGAGTCGTTGCTAAGGACAATACATTACAATGCAACTGGGTTAGAAACGCGTCCAAGTTTTTGTTCTTATGGAACACCCTTTTTGCGTGAGAGCAATTAAATTGACTCGGATGAAAGATCAAAAAGAGAGAAAGTAGTTACTTTCCGTTTCAGCCCTTTCTTTCCTTGCATTTGGAATTGCCTTTCTTGAATTTCTTGAAGGAATGAACGTGGAGTGCTTTGAGCTTTAAGCTGACGGACGGACGGGATGCTCCACATCGTTGAATCCGAATAATTCTTAGTCCATCCGAATCACCTTCTTTCTTCTTCCGTCGGTGAAACAATTCTACTCTTATGGCCCATTCATCTCCATTTAATACTTCTGAATGGACTTTATCCGTCCGTGGATTTTCCAATTTCTTCTTTCTCCTCCTCTCGTATTTTATGCTAGAATGAAAATGAAATGAAAGTCCTTTCCATTTAGTTGCATTCATTCTTTCGACAAAGGAAATTAATGCCCTCCAAAGGATCATCTAGGAAATGTGTGAAGAAAAAGAAGGACCAAGGGAATAAGTTCTTGGCTTGGCTCTGCTCTGCTTTCACGTAATTCACCCGGGTGAGAAAAAAGAACCATTTAAATGAGCAAGGGTTGGACGCTAAATTAAACTTGAGTCCGGTTGGGGAATATAAAAACTACGATAAATTTCAAAAGTCAGACTTATCCTGGGCTGTATAAAATTGAACTCTGCCCTGTCTGATCTTATGTACTGGAACATTTAACCCTTGACTAAACCAAAGCCAAAGCTATTCGTGAATTGTGATCGTCCTTTTGCCTTTGATCTTGTAAATAAATAATCAGCTTTTTGTTTGGACCATCGTCTCTCATCCACGCATTGGGTAAATAATGCGGACTACAGAAAAGTCCATGTTGGGCAACTCAAATATTGAAGTTAGGTAATGAACCCCATGTTTTGCTTGTGATCTATACATAAATAATTTTTGACGGTCTCTTTTCTCTTTGTGAACTTTGTCCCGATGCCTTGCTTCTTGGCCAAAGACATTTCGGATCTTGAGAATTGCGTTGAAATTGGAAATATGCAAATATTTGAACTGCATATTTAAATTTCCTGTGGCCATTTTCTTAAGCAAAATCCTTTCAGCCGCAAAATGCAAAACAAATATTTAGGCACTAACGTGAGTGGGCAATTTAGCCTACCAGTAAAACTTCCTTAATTGCATATTTTGAATCATCTCAAGAAATAGTCTAATGTTAATTTCTAGCAGTAAGAAATTGTGCAAGTTTAATAACCTCAACCGGAATGAAAATTTCATCGATTTGAGATAGAATTCATGATAAACATCCACACAATAATCAATACATCGAGCCATGTGTGACGGTTTATGATTCTGGGCTTCATCAAGATGCATGGTTCCAGCTGATTACATTTTTTCCACCAAAGAATGTGAAAATTATATGACGGTAATTTCAATTTATGACAAGCAGCCCATCTGGTCCAAGCAAAATCCTATGGAATGTTAGACGTTAATGAGAATTGTTTGAAAATTGGATCATATTTTGCTTAATAACTGATGAAATATGAGGTAATGGTACCCTTTCACAACGTTTAAGCAGTCTACAACTGGATCACCTTCAAAATAAATAATTGATTGCATTTAGCGAAAATTCCAACAAAGCGGAGATCCAATCGAAAGCAAGCTGAGCATTAAACCAAGGGAAGCCAACCCATCTGATTTAATTTGCCTGCCTGTGGACTTCCCTACAAGTTCTCCCTCATGAAGGAAATCTTCCTCAGTCTCATC
>WJEZ01003058.1:0-11699 GCA_009869925.1 Thalassaphorura encarpata
CCCTATTGATTTTTATATCGACCACTTTTTGAGGTGAATGCTTCACGCTTTATTGCCTCATCAGACTTAACTTAGGCGTTAGGCTCAAGCCGAATTTGCTCCATAACGCATTGGCATGAGTATCGTTTTCGTTATGTGTGACCAAGAAGGTGAAGTTATCAAGATTTTTTTAAATTGAGTCTTTGGTCAGCCAAGTTTGCTCGAAGCTAGGCTATGCAAAGCAAATGATCCTGTGAAACTGAGAAACCTGTCAAATGAGTCCATTGTATTTTTTACAAATGATTACTTATTTTGAATCTCTCAACTAACGTGAAGTCAATGTATTTTTGGGTCGATTTTGATTTTAGCTGGAATTCACGGATTAGTCATATAGGAGTAGATGTGTCATATGGATGTTCAACTTGAACTAAGCTAATACAGGAATGTACAGGAAACCACAGCTACATGAAACAGAAACCAAACTCCGACGAAAGAACTAACTCACTCTATATTCTATAGGGGTATAGATGAAAATAATAAAATCAATTTATTCCGCATCAGCTCTTTCGCTCTGTAGTTAGGCTCATATGTTCTTATACGATACCCTCTTCGGTATGTAAGTTACTAATGTTGTTATGCTATGCCAATACATAGCGCGAATCCTTTCTTAGTGCCTCCGCTCGCTTTTGAGAATTATTCGATTAATTTTTTAGTCTAGTGATAGTGCTAGTGCTAGTCGGCTTAAAACATTAGTAATATTTGGGAATTCGACGAGCTGAACTTGTTTAATTCATGCAGTACTGGATAGGGAGGTATACCAGACCAGAACCAGTGCATAATATACATAAAATAGTTAATTAATTCTTGTAGTGTAGAGTTCTTGCCTGGAATAATACAAATTACAAATACAAGCGAGACTTTGGAGTGCCAGCGTTCGAATTTGATATTCGACAGGATTCGCTTGTACAGAAAGGGAAATAACATTAACGTGTCTTATACCTGAAATGTTAATGGGTTGTATGCATGCAATACTAGAGCCAGTCCGAAGGTAAATGTAACGTTACGTAAATAGAAAAATATTCACTTCTTTCTTTAACCATATTCGAGTTATCCTGTACGTATTTAGACAAATCTCGCTAATTAGACTTTGTGAAATATCATAATTGAGGATACTGCGTAAATTGTAAATGTGCATTGTGCACACATTACTTCAGATTGACCGAACCTGGTTTGAAATTTCTAAATTCTTTCAATTTTACTGCACGTTAGTTGATTTTTGAGTTCCGAAGATTATATACTGACATTATAATATAATCAGCTCTATCTGAACTGGGAGTCTCCAGTGAATGATTCATTGTTTATTCAGAGCAGAAGGACGACCATTCCTCCTTGCATTGGAAGTGGAGTGTAGTGCAATTTTCTTAGTGCAGATTCGCAAGTAGGAAATGAAGAAACTTTTGCGTCATGTCAGACAATCCAATACGTGCTAAGTTCACAATTCGCATAATATAGTAGTCGTCATCCGACTCAGGGTGTCATTTATTTCCTTCTTAAACTCAAAGGCGAAACCCACTCGACAAATTGACAGTGACTCCCGAAATTGTTAATACTATCGTGATAGGAGCGTTAAAAAGTTCTCCTTAACGTTCAGAGTTGACAAGTTAATATTAAAGTATACAAGTTTGGGTATCAGGAACTTTTCATTTTGCAGTCGGGTTATCGAGTGACAAGATTCAATGGTGGTTATAACGATACGTTTGCTTACATAGTTTGTTTAGAAATTAGAAATAACCCTAAAGTTGCATTTGTAAACAAGTTATTTTCCTTGTTTTGTTCCTTGTGTTGTGTTTGTGCCGTTGGGATTCGGATTGTTTCAACAAAGAAGATTTTAATCTGAAAAGTGACTACTTGCGTGAAAAATGAGGTCTGTTTTGAGCGGATCATATTCCGCTTTGAACAATCAAGGGGATCATCCTGATGAGAATGATGTGTACCGAGCAACGACACGCCCATCCTTTGACTATGGAGATGTGCGCCTCAACCAAGAGGCAAGACCGGATAAATTCAGTGTGGTCAACTCAGTGAGGAAATTTTTTGGAGGATCAAGCAGCGGTAGCAATATTAGTGGCGGACGTCTCACGTCCTCTCAGAGTGTCTTTGTACTCCCTGATATCCATGAGAATTCAGCTTTTATTCCACAGCTAAATAATGCTCGTTTAACTTCAACAACAACCTCTTTGAATTACAATGGCTTGACCAGAAGGTAAAATAGATGTTTAGAAACAGGGTCCGGGTAGACTAAGCTGAATTAAGTGAATTTTTTAATCAAGGGTAATGAATCTTCGGCTTTCTTTCTTAAATTGGCAATAGTAAATACACCATTGTGGTTTAGTGGTGATATTTCTAATCTGTGCTTTCTATGTAACCTCGGATGATTGAACTTACGTTGCAAGCAGCAGAACTTGCGAATACTTTTGTGAATGATGCTGATAGTTGTAAATATTTAGCTTTGCGCTATTACACTTACATGGAAAGGTGCTAGACTTGATCGGACTTATATTTGAGAGGTCTCATCGTCTTTTAGTAAGGTCAAACAATTCAATCAGACTCGGAATTCTAACAGGTCCTATGGGTGAAATGGGTGAGAAGATAATAGCAAACCGGATAGTTCCTCTTGACTTGACATTTTGCATCTGCAGTTCCAATTCACTTTGCAAATTGGGAGAAAACAGACGCAAGGCAGTCCCGAAGAGGATATCTGAGTAGCCTTTTTACATTTTACCTTTTGATGAGTGCCAGAGATAGGAAATTCAATTGTACATGAGGGAGTATCTGGAGCACGCCTGTCGGCTTGTCTATCTCTTGACACTTTTTTTTTCGCCTACAAGCTCTTTCTATTCAATAATTGAATAGAGTAAGACCTGTTTTCGCTAGGACTGATTCCAGTTTTTAGGGACAAGTTCCGAATTTCATGTTCAGAGTTTCAGTACCTAATGGAAGGCCTGGGAAGGTGGTTAGATCTTGTTTCAAGAATAAAAAATGAAAACATGTGTGGATTTCGAATTTGGTGACGGTTGATTTGGTTATATTGATAAATTGACTAGTGTTTGAGTATTTCGTGGTTGAGGTTGAATTGATAATTAAGGTATCATTGGTCGCGAGATATTTTGCCTAGACTCTGTACGGTGGAATGCAGTATTTGTGAGAGTGTGATTTGGTGATGGTTGACGGATTTGGAAATGGTGATGGTTGGGTTGGAGTTATTCAAACAGGAAATGAATTTTTCCCGTGGTATTAATTGAAATTTAAAATGTATAAACATCGTACTCGTTTTAGGGATCGAACAAAGAGGGTACCTGAGCTCGCTTTCAATGGAGGAAGCAGCACTTTTGGGGTAAGATCTTTTTCCGATTTGAGATCCGTCCTCTTGATGTTGTCTTCTGATTCGGTTCTTTTTCTGTTGGTGGTTTTGGTTTTTACTCCTCGATCGGTTATTTTCTAAGGTTTTTTGGTGGTGTTGGTGTTGTTCTGGTTTTTTGGTTTATCTCACTACATTCTTAACTTTTTGTTTTACATATAGGTCTTCAATTTTAATTTTGTAATACTCCTTGCACAATCTGCGCACATCAAGTGAAAGTATACTGCAATTAAAATTCCAATAATTCCTAGTACACTTGGCGGAAATGACATTAGTAGAATTCTACTTTAGTATCTAGTCTTCATTAATTTATTGTTATTTTGATTGTATGTAATACAAGAATAGGAAAAGGCGCCTTTTAATAAACTGACTGTGGTGTACTTATCTTCTGGTTATGTGCGGAAGTACATAATTAATAGGTCCAAATATTAGTTATCAAATTGGTCAAACCGATAATATTTCCGCAATTATTTTGACTGCGAAAAGCCTCTTCCACAAGACTTCAGAAAGGAGATAAGATTCTTAGCCACTTTTTGTAAATTATAAAGTGAGTGCTCAAAGGGTAAATATTGTGGTGCTGATGAAGATGAGTAGATTTTAATTTGCACAACCTCCCTTAACAAATTAATTGAATAGACTTGCAGAAATTTCAAGCACTCGTGAAATGAAAGCATTGAATCAGGATAGTTTTATTTACAACTGGAACGTGCTGCTGGAAAGCACAAGAAATGTCAAGGAGTAATGACATTTAAATGTTTCCCAATATTCGTTCATTGGCCTTTCGGAGATGAAATGGTATCACACATCATTTGCGCTAACTCATTGTCATCAGTTAGAAAGAGTCCAATAAAGATTTTACTTAGGCACGGGCTCAAGCAGCATCAAAATAAATTGTAATTTCCTTTCATTTCCCTTCATCAGAAATAATGTAATTTCCATATGTCGAGGCCTTCATTCCATCACAATTGGAATTTATATTATTGTTTATTTCATTTCATTTTCAAAATAAATTGAGTTCCGAGTCACGCAATATGAGCAGAGCACGCAACATAGGAGTAGTTGCAGTGAAAGAACTTCACTTTGGAAGAAAGGGAAGGAAGGTTGTTTTTGGTAGACTATTTCCTTGTTTAATAAAATTCCATTGCATTGCTGTGCTCAATGCATCGGAGCGCAGTGGATAAGATGAGATGAAAAGAAGAGGGGTCCATTGCACCATCATAGTTCTTAACGCTATGTATTGTAGTGGAATGGAAGCCTTTGGTTTCTCTTATCCAAAATGTTACGCGTTTTCTCCGGTGAAAGCGAATTGAATGACAGTGAACTTTTCCATTGATTTTCCTCCGAAAGTTCTCATCTCCGCTTGTTCGCCGTTGAATCTTTTGCTTTTCTACCACAGATTTGTTCCTAAACTCTTTAGTTCTCTTTGATAAATTGAAGAGAGAGAATCACAGCTTCACAGCCGCGTAATTCCTAAGTCAACATTGTATTATCTTATTATTTACTTCCCTTAACCTATCTTCACTATTCATCGACCTAATTATCAGCTTGTATTTGTATTTCTTAAATCTTACAAACCTTCTTTACTTTGTTTCTCTTACACTGCACTCAAACTTGGACTATCAATATGACTGCTTGTCTCACAACATCTTACAGCTCTCAAGCATTTCGGTGAATAGAATTATTTTTTTCAAATTTATGTACTTCTAGTGTCAGTTTCGTATTAGTTTCTGTCCTTAGCTAAGATTCTTTACCTAGTTATACGCATAAGTTGTTACGTTCATACGTATTTAAATGACCAAGTTGTAAGTAGTAGCACTGTACTGTAATTGTCAAGCTTTGATATTATTTTCATTTTGTTGCTAATACAATTTCTTGTTTACATTTTATCATTTATTTTTCGCTCGCTGAGTCGTAGGAATGGGTCTTGTGTTTTGTATGGTTCTGTGAACCTTTGACGTCTGTTTTTCTGTACTCATTTCAGCTCAGTGTTATTAGCATATGCTAATAATTAAATTGTGTATTGGATTTTTACACATTTGCCTTAAAACAGATCTCTACCCTCCGAAAGCATGGATGAAGTTGAGTTGAGGAACATTCAACTTTCATTCCCCTCCACAAGAACTTTATCCCGTGGGGAAGGAGTCGCAATTGAAGAGAGAGTGGAAACAAACGCAGGTTCCGTTCTTGTTGCAATTCAAGGAGATCGTTCCAAACCAGCTATTCTCACCTATCATGACATTGGACTTAATTGTGAGTAATTACACTGATTAGCTAAATTTAAAGTGATTGTGTTAAGAGAAAACTAATTTTGTATTTTACTTCAGATGTGTCCAATTTCCAAGCTTTCTTCAATTTTGTGGATATGAGATTCCTCCTTCAAAATTTTTGCGTTTACCATGTGAATGCCCCTGGACAAGAGGAAGGGGCTGCGACTCTTTCTGAGACGTAAGTATTTTAATTATTTTACCAATTCTCCGTTTCCTTTGTAAATTGAAGAATAATTATATATTCTTTAGCTACCAATATCCGAGCATGGACGGTTTGGCCGAACAAGTTTTGGATATCATGGTTCATTTTGGACTTAAACGTGTTGTCGGTTTTGGAGTTGGGGCTGGTGCAAACATCCTTTGCAGATTTGGGCTTGCACATCCAGAAAAAGTATAACATTTTGGCAATTTTTATGAAGAATATTGTTAAAAATGTCACAATTAATTTAATTTAGTTGGACGCTCTTTGTGTGATCAACTGTTTGTCAACTCAAGCTGGTTGGATTGAATGGGGATACCAAAAGATGAATACTCGGAATTTGAAATCAAAGGGAATGACCCAAGGAGTTTTGGATTACCTCATGTGGCATCACTTTGGAAGAGGTAAGATTTATTAATAGTTTTTTGTTCTAGCCAGTATTCTAAAAATTATTTCAATTAGGTGACTGAAGAACGAAATCATGATTTGGTTCATGTTTATCGCCGCTATTTTGAGAGCAATGTGAATCCAACCAACTTGGGCATGTTCATTGACAGCTATGTCAAACGAACTGACCTCAACATCACTCGTGAACTTGATCCGATCCGTAAGAAAGATGTACGAACTTTGAGGATGTCGATTTTGAATGTGGCTGGAGATTTGTCTCCACATGTTGATGATACTGTGACTTTCAACGGGCGTTTGGATCCTGTCAATTCTACTTGGATGAAGGTATGCTCTTTATTACTCAAAGGTCCAATGGCAATTCTTACAACACGTTTATCATAATTCAGATCCAGGACTGCGGAATGGTTTTGGAAGAGCAACCAGCTAAATTGAGTGAGGCTTTCCGACTTTTCCTTCAAGGTCAAGGTTACGGTAAGTTTTAATAGAATAGATATTCGCCGTATTAAGTAATGCTACGTCAAGTGATAATGTGATAAAATTGCGCTAGATATTTTTGAAATTCTGAAGTGCGACAAGGCTGTCAGTAACTTGACAGTCTGGTTGCTCAAATTATAGTTTTGTCTTGTGATTTTGAGATTTTTCTTTCAATATTGTCTGGTGATAAATTTTGAAAAATAATTTTAAGTCAGCTATTTCTTGTAACGTGATCTGCGATTTTATTTCGAAAGCTTAGCCATACGGAAACAGAAGTAACATTTCTGACTCGTTAATCTTTTGGTGATCTTGACATCTTGATTCACCTCAATTCTAATTCTACAAAACTGATACATTTTTTATCTTGTTTTTGTGATTTATTTTCCGATACTCTTTGCTCCTCTCCTGAAGCTATAAAATTATTCCGGAAGAACTCGTTACCAGAAGGTAAATGCTTCTAAAAGTCAACAGGATTGTGGATGGAATGCTCTGAGAAACTAAAAAAATTAGAAAAAAGGCCATTTTGCATTCATTATGTTGTGTAAGTGTTTGTTTGCACCTCAACACAGATTAAGAAACCTTCATTTTGTTGTCGTTTTAATTATTTTTGTTAATTTTCCTAATTGGTTTTTCTTGCCTCATGTAATAGTAATTTTAGAAGCCGATGCAATATTTAACGTGAGAAGTGAATTTGCTGTGATGATATAAATGAGTTTTATTTATTTTTAACAAAATTAGAACTTTAGTGCGAACTACTAAACACATACATAATGGATTACGGCTTATTTGTCTGAGTTTTTAATGTTGAAATGTTTGGAGTGTAGGGTAACGTTTAGTTGGGGAAAATGGGTTATCGCTTAAATTTTGTGAAGTTGTGAATTGTTCCTCAGAGCTGGGAAGCCTTATAGTTATAAGATGCACTTGTGTAAATGTGCACCGCTCAAATTTGCATTCCTCCGCCTGTTTAAACCCACAACTTGGTTTACCAAGTGCAAAACCTGGGAACGCCTTGAATACCTGTCTAATTATATGATTCATTGTTGCCTTTGTCTGTCGTTTTGCCAAAAAAGCTATTTGTAATCCTTTCATTTTGCATTCCTTTATTTTTGCAAATTCTCTTTGCTATTTAATTCACTCGCTGTTCAGATCAACAAATCAATTATCTCATAGTTAGTTCAACCAACCCATGTTGGTAATCCACTTTTTCTCTCATCCCAAATGATTTTAAATTTTCGTACAATGATTCAATGATCTGAACAATTTGCATTCCTCCGCCTGTTTAAACCCACAACTTGGTTTACCAAGTGCAAAACCTGGGAACGCCTTGAATACCTGTCTAATTATATGATTCATTGTTGCTACTGCTTGAGCCTTTGTCTGTCGTTTTGCCAAAAAAGCTATTTCTAATCCTTTCATTTTGCATTCCTTTATTTTTGCAAATTCTCTTTGCTATTTAATTCACTCGCTGTTCAGATCAATAAATCAATTATCTCATGGTTAGTTTAACTAACCCATGTTGGTAATCCACTTTTTCTCTCATCCAAAATGATTTTAAATTTTCGTACAATGATCTGAACGCGAGTCTTGTTTTTGTTTTATTCTTGTCTTTGAATGTCAATGTTTATGTATGTTTTTCATTTACCTCCTCATTGATGCAGACAATTTAATATTGAATTGTGTTTTTATGAACTCCTTTTAGTACCGTGCCTTTCAACGAAGAAAGTAGCTTTGAACCGTAAAATGTCAGTGGATAGTGGAGCTGGTTCCTCAGCCGGCTCTTCGGCCAGCCTCAATGGACCAATTAGGTCATCTACACAGCAAAAAATCGAAGAACAGACTGCATCTACCCTCATTAATTTAAATGTACAAGTTGAAAATTCTGGGCCTAGGACTGATAGTGCAAATGGATCCCCAAGTAGCTCTGACTCTGCCTTTGCTTCAAAGTCCTCTACCATTTTGGACAAGGGAGTAACTGACATTCACATCACTGAAAATCCAATTTCAGAAGTTGGTTTGAGCGGAACCAATCCTTTGGCCAATCCAACTTGCTAAACTTGCTTGCACCACATTTAATCCTATCTCTCAGGGACACACATAAAAATAATTGAATATGGGTTGTAATGGTTGCAATAGAATTTAGTTTAAGTCCCTATTAAGGATCAAGTCGGAAAAAATGCAGATTTACAAATTCAAAGAAAAATGTAACCCAGGAATAATAGTGAATTGAATTGAGTGTGTACTCATGAGGTAATACAAAGTTTAAAATTGACTACGTGTATACCATATTTTAATTTTTAAATCAGTAATCATACTGGAGGTGCGTTGTTTAGCGTATTAACCTAGTACTTGGGAAGGAATAACCAAATCGCAATTTCAGTCATTTGTTCGAATTTTAAAACTCATAACCAAATATTTGTACTGGTGTGGTCCATGGTGGCTGGCTGGGAATTAATAATAGTCGTAAAGTTAATCTAAAGGTTTAGTGAATTCCATTCCATTCGGATGAGGGATTTGTAATACAAGAATTCTGTAGCTTGGAAGCAAAGAAATATTCCTAAGCATTTTTACCCATTTTGCAAAGTACACGAACGTAGGCTTTAAGGTTCATCAGTTTGAGTCAAGGTTGTAACAATGAATGTTAAATGCATTTACTTTTTTTTAGCTCGCTCAGTTGCACATCACCGGTAAGGAATTAAGAGTCGTAGTAATTTTTGTAGAAATGTCAATTTTTTGACACACCTGAATTAATTACGTTTGAAATAAGTTATAGACTGAAATTAATCACAGACTTTGTGGTACAACACAATTTGAGAGCACACACACGTAAAGGGAGGCAAGGCTAGCTCGACACGTACGTGTAGTGTGAACTTGGACAGCTTTAGAATAAAACATAACTATAATTTTATTTTGTAGATTCTACATTTTTAAAATCCTTGTGGTAATTTAAATTGTACTACTGTAATTGTGCACTTAATTAGGTTTTTAGAAAATACAAAAGTTTTAGCTCACGAAATGAAATTGTAGGTAAAAACAACGATTTGGGATTGCACAGTTGTCTTGTCTTGAAAATAAGTTGGTATGGTCAATAATGGTCTGGTAAACAACTTTTATGGATTAAGATTAATAAATTTTGATCCTAGACTTTCTCATTGTGTAAGTTGGATGTTGTCCTGAATTTATTTTGTATGTTATATACACTGAATTTTACAAAATCAAAAATATGCATCTGGACAACCTAGCGTTTGGAATTATTCACAAATTCGATCTGAAAACTGTTAATGGCGTCAGTCTTTGGTTTAGATTCTTCATTCATCGGGGTCTGTTGACGATTCCATTTCCTGAGCACAATGCGTATCGATGTAATTTTGATACAGCAGTGAACTCCGGAGAATGAGAGGAATATTTGGATTTGTTGGAGAAGCAAATTCATCCCGAAAGACTCGAAAATGTTGGATTGATTCAATAAGGTTTCTCATTCGCTGTTCGCATTTTTTGATAATTTCAACTTCCAACTTAATCGTATCGTCGCTAGGGGTTGGTTCAATTATTGGGAAATACTTGAGTTGAATTTTCTTAGCCTTACACTCATCGAACTCTTCAAATTCTTGATGAACAAATAACTCTGACCCCACCGGTATTTCATCAAAAACGTTCGATCCGATTGCAATTTCTCTGTCTGATCTTCCATCCGAGTAAACATTTGAAATGTAAATTATTTTCCCAGCAGGAGTACACAAATACTCCATTTTGTAGACAGGATGAACTTGAGTAGCTAGATTTTCTGGTGATTCTTGGGATTGGGAAGATACGGCTGAACGAAAATCTAGATAGATTTCCATGGAGCCCATTACAGCGTATAGGTTGGGATAATTTGTACGAATTGGTTCAGGTAGTCCTATATTCTCTTGTATAACTTGATAAGATTTGAGAAATAGTTTTATCAATTCGGATTCTAGAAGTTTGGCGAAAGTAATGAATATTGTTTCACTTAAAAGAGGTTCCACGCCGAAGAAAAAGGCAAGTTCTTTTGACGTAAAACCACGGCGGTAACGACTTAGCGCTAAGAAAAGATGATTTCGATGATCAATTCGATGAATTACTTTAGGTTGAGACTGGTTTTCAGTGGTTTTTTCAGTATTAAATTTCCCATGCCAATATATCATTCCCTTCGAAAGAGGCGCAAGTAATTTGTACAAATTCTCAAAATCATGTTTGGACGGGAGTGCTGTGAAATATTCCAAATCATCAAGGCAATTCTCGTAGCGGAGATTGTGTTTTAAGGCATGATCTTGACCAACATTCTTCAATTTTTCCTCCAACGCAACCCTTGCAGCTTGTTCCTTTTTGACACAATTAGCAAGAGCAAAATTCGCTTCCAAGACCATCGTTTTCTCACTTATCCAGCGATCTTGCCATTGTTTAAGGTCGATTTGGGGGTCATTTGTTGATACCGCGTTTGTTTCCTTTTCACAATTCTTCAATTTGTTTTTTAGAACTTTTGTAGCCTCACGTAATCTTGTTATTTCATTCTTCAGAGCACTCATTGAGCAATTAAGGAATTCATCTGGGAATAATAAATATATGTTCAGGCATCTTTACAAAATCCAAATTCATTTAGTCAATCGTATTATTATTATTACCATCCTTCTTAGGCCTCTTCAGTACTGGCACCCTTGGCTTTGGTCTGGGTTCTACCGGTGGTATCGGTAACCCATTCGGTTGTGATTCTGGTTCAACTGCTACTGTCGCTACTACTGGTACTTCGTTTCGATAACTCCGCTTCCGCGTTGTCCTTGGAAAATTGAGATCAAAGCTTTTTCCTTCATTCCAGTGAAATCTGATTGGGCCATTCTTCAAACCGTCTGTAAAATGCCAGCTACATATCTTAGCATTGCCTGGTATTGTGGCATATCTGTCCAGTCTAACAAAGCAATAGTAAAAATGTCAGACATGA
>WJEZ01003059.1:0-11698 GCA_009869925.1 Thalassaphorura encarpata
TGTTAACTCAGGCGGCATTGCCCCGTCGGTCGTACGTGACACAACTGACACTCTCGGTTTGCTTTGCTTGCTTTTGCTTCACTTGCACGTTTCTTTTTTACTAGGCTACTCAAAACCACATTACGATGTTTCGCTTTCACCCAAACTCAAAATCCGGGCATTGGACTAGAACCCACGAGATTAAAACTGAGAGTGTTAATTTTAGTCCAGAAAACTATAGGCATGGATTATTGCTACTAATTGTGCAGACCCTTGTTTTATCCCACGTTCGATTTATTTCCCAAACGCGTCATACCATAAGTCAGCCAAAATAATCGTTCTTGTCCACGTTGCGAATTTGACCGATGCGTCATTAATTGTGCTGCTTCCCTTCCCAGGTATCATTTTTTTAGAAAAGCGAAGTCCAGACGTCTTGAGAGACATTTCTTTATTAATAATTTGCAAGGAAGCCTTATTTAAAGTGTTATTACGGAAATGCAGATGTAGACAGATAAAAGTCAGACAGAAATTTATTTATCTTTAATTAATTGGAAATAGGAGTATGTCTAGACGGTTTTGTTTGTTCTCGAATGGCAATGGCAAGGGAAGGCAATGACTGACTGGCTGGTTCGTTGGTTAGATATAGTTATTAATGTACAGTCTAATTCGTAGAATGAGGAATGGACATGGTCAGTCAGACAAGATAGAGATAAACTAAAACTAGACTAGGACTAGGAGGTGGGTCAGGTTCTTTCGTTTAGTAGTTGTCATAGTGTGTCATGTCGCAGTTGCATTTCCTTTGGTTTTCAATTGGATTTTTTTGACTAGACTAGACAGAATCGATTCTTTCCTTTTCCATTTTTTTTTCATTCTTACCTCTTGCGGTTTTATTTACTTGACATTCACTTACTACTACGATAGTCAGTCAGTCCCACCCGAGTCAGCTAGACGGACTGACGAAATGAATTTGTCATCCAAATTAAATGCAAGTCGGTTGGGTTGGGCTGACTAATGCGAATGTCATTGAATGGAAAATTCTAGACCGCTAGACTAGACCAAGACGCTCGTTTTGTTTGGTTTAGCTTTGATTTTGACGATATCGCCATCGCCTGTCATTTGAACTGAAGTAAAATACATTGGACAACTACAAACTCTTTTTTAATATAAATATTTATCTTTCGTTATGGTTAGCCGGCAAGCTGTTCAATGGTATAGGTAGGGGAAAAGGACAGAAAGAACAAGAAAATGATTTGGGATAAATAAGTGGATTAGAAAATTAGTTTCGTCGTAGGCATATGATTGATTCTTCATTATGAATTGAATTAATTGTTTTTGATTTTTCTCTCAACAGTTCGTGTTATTCTGTTCTTGAGAATTTTCTTATCAATCTTTACGCGACGAACTTGATAAAAATGTTTAATTTGTCATTGTAATTTAGAATCAGTGTCCGATTTTTTATTGACTTTTTGGATGACTCGAATTTGAATTTTTATTTTTGGAAGGATTTGATATGATGATTTAGGTGCTGCGAAATTTATTTCTCACGATTTACAATTTAGTTTTTGATTTTTGTATCAACAGTTTATGTTAGTGAGAATTTTATTCTCAATCTTTACGCGACGAACTTGATAAAAATGTTTAATTTGTCATTGTAATTTAGAATCAGTGTCCGATTTTTATTGACTTTTTGAGTGACTCGAATTTGAATATTTAGTTTTGGAAGGATTTGATATGACGATTTAGGAACTGCGAAATTTATTTCTCACGATTTACAATTTTAGCTTGTGACTTTCCTTTGCGGTGAAAGCTCAAAGCCCAATCTTGTCATCATTTTTCTTGGATTTTTATTTTTGAATTTACAATTGGCAAAGATGCAATTGGCCAACTCAGTCAGAGTGTGTGCGGTGTGTGTACGTTGAGAGATTCATTCATCTCAACTCAACCTTTGTTGTTTAATTCATCCTTGTTTTTTAATTTGAATAAAACCTTTATCAGATGATTTGCCTCTCTGCCTTTGCCAATTGCCAATGCTTTAATTCAATTAATCTTTTTTCTAATCTCATCTGTCAATATTCTTTTTTACTTGCTAAAGCCATTCAATAATTTTGCTGCGCTGCCTGTCAATATCAGGATGAGAGATTGCACATTGAGTTTGGGAATTGCATTTGCATTTAAATTCTTTCAATTCTTATTTTGTGGGAGTTAACCCTTTTGGGATTGGATTGGATTAAATAAATTCCTTGGGCCAGGGCCCTCCATGGTGGCAAGCAAAGAGTTGTTTAGCATTAACAAGTAAAGTAGAATGTTTGTGCGAAAGTCAATTTAATTCTTCAATTAAACGGAATGGCAGGGAGCTGTTGCTTAAAGTTTTGCATCACACATCTCTGCATTTGCACTGCTAAAAGGAAAAATGTAAATAAGAAGGACGGAGAGACTGGGCGGGACCTCAAATCGATAAATTCATTCATATAAATTCTGTTTTGAATTGTTTAATGGCGTCGTACGTCCTTCAGTGTGATGAACTCATAACATGTATCCGCGAGGCTAGGTTGCTTTGCTTAGTTAGACCTTCGGGTATGTATGTAATCATAAGATGCGAATACTATACCGGCCGTGAAGCCGTGATGCATTGCATTGGATTGGGATGAATTAAAATAAAGGGGGGAGCATGCAGAGGATAAGGATAGGATAGGGTGATCAGAGAGAGAGACAATGTATTGATTCTCATGTCTTGGGTGTCTGGGAACTTCAGACTAACTAATCCTGACCTAGCCCAGGATAGACAGGACGAGAGGTTAGGTTAGGCAGTTTTCCTATTCACCGCTCACATAGAGAGAGACCACCGAAGAATTGAAACCCGGGTGCTCTAGTCTAGTGTGTTCTTGCTCTGTATGTTCAACTCAGGTCCTGTCATCAATTATAATGATGGTAATTTGGTTTTGTTCCGATGTTTTGCAAGGATGTTGCAGAAATTAATTATTTTAGGGTTGAGTTTTACAAAATGTCTCGCGATCAAGAATAATTGCTGATTAAAGTCCAAACTCACCCAGGTTTCATTGTAATTTATATTGGCTTATTTTAACCACTGTTATAGTACATGTACCTAGAGCTAGGGCTACGCGTTGACTTTTCAACCAATTTAGCATTTATAATCCAAATCGTAATCATCAACTGACATTGATAGGTACGTAGAATTTATTGTTGGCATTGTCTGTCATTCTTCCTGTCATCTCATCTACTGGTATTGGGTTGGCTGGGCTTAAGCTTGAATTTGCATGGTAGAAAGAAGCCGGTTTAAGTTCAGCGCCAAGGACTCAGGAATGGAGGAAGACAAGTAAAGTAAGACCGAGATTTTGGAGTTGCTGCTGATACATTGGTTAGATAGAAGAAGAAGAAGAACCAAACCTTGCCTTGGAAGGAATTGGGAATGCAATGCATCCCATCATGCCATTTGCTTTACTTTACTGGGTGCATCCTCAGGTTAGGTAGGTTTTTTAGCAGACAAGCAGGCAGGAGTAGAGCTAGTGCTAGAAGAGTTAAAGCTAAGGTTGCTTGCGCGTGCGAGAAGACCTTCCTTCAAAAACTTCTCTCTCAAGGAGCAAAAACGGGCCAGACAGCTTGGTTGCCAACTCAGAGTCCCAGTCGTCATGGAACTAGAAACTGTTCCTCCTTCTGTCCTCACCATCAAGAAAAAAGACTGAAAATTTTAAGAGAGACAGAGAGTTCGGACAGAAAAAGGATTTTTTAAATATTAATTCATACGGACATCCAAAAAAAGTGCTGCTTGGGTGTTTTATTTAATTTTTTCAAAAAAGAAAATTCCTAAAGTGATTTTGATTCGAATTCCTTGTAGTTTGTGGTTTTTTACTAATATAAATTCCATTCAAAAAATGTTTCCGTTTCCATTATTATTCAATTTTGAAAGGACTCGAACTAGTGCTAGTGGTGGTACTACTACTTCTTCGTCTGCAACAATCATCATGGCCTCTCTTGTCTCATCGTAAATGGTGAGTGTAAGCTAGGGTTTTCTTACCCTGGGTTTAAGTCCAAGTCCAACTCGACGAATTTTCGGTCGGTGAAAGGGGAAAAAGGGAAAGGCCGGGATGGGACGGACGAACGGTCGTCGAATAGCCCTTGCACTATGCACTTTCTCTTTCCGGCTTTCTCCGCTCGGTTCATTCTCCTCCGAACAAATCTCCGAGTTGAGTTCATTTTAAAATGCATCAAAGGTTCCAGATATTCAATTGATTTAAGGTTTCACAAATTTCCAAGAATTGTATATTTAATTTTGCCGGAGTACGATAATCGATAATTCGCCAAAAATATGCCAAAATGAATTTTTCAATAAGAGGTCTATGGACAATTTTTAAGCATTTCTAACTAACTAACGCTAAATGGTCCTACAGTTAAAATTTCAATTATTGCTGACGTCCAATTCTCATGCCCTACCTGGGCTGAAAAGTCATCTGCGTATTCCGATCAGAGCGTCCTTCAAAATGTACCGGCCGGCAAAAAACTCTGATGGTTCTTAATTGGAATTCCAATCCATTCTTATTCTACGTACTACACTTGCCTTCAGCCCCACATTGTATTGTATCTAATTGTATTACGTATACACATTAGATTCATTCTGGCATGTGAATGGCAACGTGGTTCTTCCTTGCAGTCTGTAGTTTTTTAGAACCTTAGCAGCAGCTTAGTCTGCACTTGAATGGATTGCATTGCACTAACGTAGTAGTAAAACTAATGTATGAGCTTTAACTATTACACTACACACTACTTCTGCGACAGAGCCAAGGTAGACTGTCTGCTGATGAGATGAGGGGCTCTGTGGCTGTGGCTGTCTGGCTGGTTAGTCTGTCTGAGAATCACTTTTTTAGTATTTGGGATGCTGCAGCATCTTTTACTCTGAGGCTGAATCTCAATATAATGTATCATGTCGTGTGGGATCGTGTATGCTAGGCAGGCATGAATCCTCGTGTTTAGTCCACTCTTGCCTGCCTGCATTGAAATTGCAGTCTGCCTGCAGTGGATAAGATCTGTTGGTCTTTTTCTGTGCTGCTGTGGCCGGCCCAGAAGAACTGAACTGAACTGAACACGTTAGATTGTCGTAGTACAAGTATTAGTTACAGTTTTATTAAATATTATTACGGCTATAATAATGTTGGTGGAGTGGTGAAGGATTATAAAATAATTGGTGGCACGGCATTTGACATAGTAGCAAGCACTACACTAGCGTGGCATGAGCCGGATGTGTATTGTATTGTATTGATGCTGAACTGCAACGGCAATTACTGCAATGCAGTTGGTTGGTCGTCGTGGCCCATTGTATGTGAAATGAACTAAAGAATAAAATAAAATGTGGATTGGGTTGGGAGAATATGAATTTGAATTGTAATAATCACCTCTAAGCTTTGCCTTGCCTTGCCTTGAGATTCGGTTGGTGTAGCCCAGTGCAGTGATAAAAGTGCACTTAGGATTTGTATTTAGTTGACTATGTAGTCAGTCAAGCCACAATCAGTCGAGTTGAATATAATATGTGGTAGCACGATATTACTTACTACTCTGATATAGTGTTCGTAGGAATATTTTGTAATATTTACCTAGTAGATCAACAATATGCTCTTTGCTCGAATCTTGAATCTATGAATGAGGGATAAATATTGCTATTGATTTTGAAATATAAATTATTGTGCAATTCATAAATAAAATTGAAGGTCCAAAGTATACAAGACACAAAGCAAGAGTTTGTGAAGTTTAGTACGTCTGTGATCAGCTGCAATGAAATTTTGGTCCGATAAATCGAAATGTTACAGTGTAGTTTGAAAATTGCAATTGAAATAACCCGTGAAATGTCAACTTTGGCGCCAGCGGGTTAATTTTTAGGTGAGTTCTGTAAAATATTTCAATATTAGCGAAATCTTAGAGGACGGTACTCTCCACGTGCCAAAATGTCTTCTTTTCCTTGTTGCTACCCTGAAAATCTGAGTCGTACTTGTGGAATATTAGCCAATCTTCGATATTTGTGTATGTGAGTCACCTAAGGTCACCTGGATACGTTTGTGAATCTTTTGTGGTGATTATGAACATAAAAATACGTATATGAGGAAAACTATGCACAATTAAGTAGTTTCCTTATGTCAGGGAAGTTTTATACTCGTTGAACAATTTTAATCCTATAGTTTTCAGCCAACCGTGGGAATATTTGGCGTAATTCTCACCTTAAGGTTCTAATCCACTTGTAGCTAATAAAAATGCTAAAAATGACGAATCAGCAAACCGTGTTCGCCCTGGGCGACTGCAATTAAATTGAATTTTTATTCAGCCTGGGTTTCTCCCCAGAAGCAATTGAAATCTGGCCTCATATTTTCTTGGTCTTACATTGAGTTGACGTGCCCTATTATTTAGTTTTGATGAATTCATCATCATTTCATTATTCTCGGCCATGCTGGCTACCATTTGTGTGCTAGTGCAAACTCAACTGGCGGAACATTAACATTCAGGTTTTATGATTTATTTCTTTTTCTGAAGGATTAAAGCCTCATTTTTGATTCGGGTGAAAGGTTTAATACAATGTAATTGCCATGGAGGTCTCCTCACCTCTCCTACTCTGCTATGGTTTGCTTGATTTTTTTTATTTCATCGCCATCACCATCATATCGTTTTTTTTTCTTTTTTCTTAATCTTTGCTTGCACGTGGATGTAAAATATCCCTATGGTTCCCGGCTTGGCATGATCTTGCAGTATGGCCTGCCAGCCAGCATAATAATTGAAGTGCGTGAGGTTCCTTTGGTTTGGTCTTTCCAGTATTATTAACCAACCATGTTCTTCAATGTTCATGTCTGGGAAGGTAATAATAATTTGTCTCCACAATTTGTCGGGCCATTAAAATTAGTGTAAGGGGTTTAAAATTGATAGGTTGGTCTGCCAGTGGTTTGTTCTCTGGCTCTCACTATCCTGAGGTTTTCTTTCGTCTTAGCTAGCTTAGCTTAGCTTAGCTTAGTCTTGGTTGGTTATAATCAGGCGAAAGCAAAGCAAAAGTTGAAGTAAAGTAATAATTGAAGGCAAAGCAAGACAGCCGAGGGAATAAAGTTGTACACTCCTGTTTGATACAGATGATTTAACTCTTTCGTATCTTTTTAGCAATTTTTTAACCAGCGGCACGGCAAGGCAAGGCAGTTTCTTGAGAGTTCAACTCCTGCTGTTAGTTCTAGTTCATAGCTAAGCTATAGCTAGTTCTGTTCTTTTCTGTATGGTGCTACACCGGATGTTGCGGTAAATGTAAAGGTGAAACTGACTGACGCTTGCTCAAGAAATAAGTCTCGTCTAGTCTAAGTCGACTCTCATAGTATGTAGTAATCACCCAAGTTTAGTTTTTTATATTCTCTTATCGTATTAATCTTAAAAAGTAGACTGACTCAAGACTTTGGACTCTGAGTTCAGGGAGGGAGTATTTTGTAATTTACTAAAAGTTTGGATTTAGTTTTTAACGACCGGTGACAATGATGATTAGCACAGGAAGGCTAATTGAGATAATGTGCGGAAAGTTTGGGTAGCGAAGTTAGGATAAGTAGTTGGGAACAGTATTGGGCTTCTCTAAAGGTATTCTTACCCAATATTCGCAATTCCATAAGTTTTTGTGAGAAAAACCTGCCAGGAAATATTTAAAATTCATTGGATCCGTCAATGATGAAAACTTGTTGCCAATTATATGAATTTCCGTCCATTGCACACGTGTCGGGCCAATTTTTATTTACTTGGAATAATTTGTTTGCTGATATTCTACAGAATAGCACGATATCAATTTGTAACTGATTGTAACTCAATTCCAAGCTTCAAGCTGGGTAAATCCCATCCATCAATTTTAAATTTTTTTCTTAAGCGCTCTAGCTTGAGTATTATGTTGAACAAAATTATTACCTAACAACAACACGATTTTACCTAGCTCATATTATAAAAGTGCAAATGTTATATTATACGGAACATGAATGAGCGTGCACGAGCCGGTGTGGCTATAGGCTAGGTTCGTTTTTCGTTTGGCTTTGCTTTAATAAGCTCTGTAGCATGTAGTATATATCCAGTTTGACTTGGACGCTGGTCGAGTTAGGTGTAATTTGCAATTTTTCTGTCTTGCCAATACGGCGAACCAACTTGAGCGATTATAGTTGTAGCACCCTGTCTAGTTTAAGGTTCGTCTGTTTCATTTCTATGTCCATGTCCAAGGCGATGCGATTGGCGTTTTGCCGGTCGCCGGTCATATTACATACACCCATACATGCCGTAAAAACATTTTTGTTGCATATATAATTACAAATTGAGGAAAAAATATCATGTTGCGATTTAAACTAGTATAAAAATGCCAGCAGGTTTTCTCGCCTCACTTGCGCAGTTTGGTTTGGTATTTAAATTTAATTTTGCATTTGCTCCAACTCAATCACAATGCTAGTCAGAAAGAGTCAAGCCAGTTTCACTTAAAACCAGGCAAGTCATAATGCAATGCAGCTCAGCCATTGCCATGTTATTTAGTGGACAAGCCCTAATCATAGACATTGGCGGCCCAAGTTCAGCTTTACTTTAACCCTTTACTTTTGGCATTATTTCCATTAGCGAAACAAGTTGATTCAACGTAACTTGCAGCAAATTTCCTTTTAGCACAATGCGTATGGTTGGCTGTACCGGAATGCAAGCAAATATTCTATGTCTGGACTTGGATGGACATTTGACTAGCCAAGGCGATAATGCAATTTCCCTTAGCTAGTTGTCCTCCTTTGGTATGAGGGTACAAAATGCTATGCAAATGTGTGAAATTTAGGATTATTTGGGAATTAAGAAAAGAAATACGTCGCGAATATACTTTTAAAACCCAAAATCTGTACTTTAACTTGACCTGACTACTTTGACAGCGTAGTAATGAAGTGCAGAGTACAGAGTTTGTCTAGCGGATGGCAATCCTATCGTATCGTATGGAAAGAAAATAATAATGAAAGAGTTGGTCGAGTAGACGAGTCGTTTTGGTGAGTGGATGCACGAGACGTAATACTACGGGCTACAAAGACTTGCGAAATTCAATGTAATGTAAATGTGCGAATGTGGAGAGAAGAACAAGGAAGGAGACTCGGAGAGTTTTCCTATATAATTAATGGAATTTTGACAGACAGACATGTCTTCTACGACTACTCTAGTCCATGGACTCTTAAACTCCAATTCTTTCATGTCAAGAAGTCTATGTGGATATGTGTGCATTGCATGGGAAGACAAGGCCAGAATAGGATAGGATAGGACTAGACTTGGCTAGAAAAATAAATTAGAATCCTGAGTTAAAGTTGTATGCATGCACTAAGACTGGCTAAGGTCGGACGACGTAACGTAACGTAATGTCTGTCTAGTCTATTTGGATTGCTTCCTTGGCCAATGTGAATGTGACTGTTAGTCTTGTCGGAAAAATTAACTTTGGTCAAATGGATGGACGAACGGTCTGTTGAGTTGAGATGAGAGCAATTTTGCACTAGACGGCAGAGATGAATGGATGTCACGCCACGCGACGAATGACCTCGGCATGGAAATCTTCCAATTTAAAAAAAAATGTCTGGTCTAACGACTACGTGTAAAAAATTACAAGCTTTGTTTACATTCTGGTATCTCCCAGATTTTTCTAGTTTTCTTTGCATTATCGTTCGAAACTTGTTCGACATATTTTATCCCTTGGCTATTGGCTAAACAATTGGCTGAGATTTAAATTTTAACTGCTTCAAACAAGAAAACTTCTTGAAATTTGGCACACTTTATTGATTAATTTGAATTGAATAACTTTAAGCTGAATTGGCATGATTCCGTTTATTCGAGACTAAAAAACTGTCCACTGTATTAAAATATTGGACTTCGTTTAGGTTAGGTATTTTCTAGACTTAATTAATTCCTTAATTAAGGTATTACATTAAATGGATTGAATATTCGAACAAGAGACAAGTTGTTTCAGATGGAAGAAAACGGTTACTGCGCTTTTTATTGATCACTCCGCCTCATCATTCTCAACTTAATCACACGCACAAAGTATTATTGTCATTGGACACGCTCCTCTAATGTCCCAAACTGCTTACCTTTATTCTCCCAATTAAAAGTCGTTTCCTCCAATCCAATCCTGGCCTGGACGAGTTATTTCATTTTAGCGTGTATAGAAAATAATTGTCCATTCAATGGGCGACAATCGCTATAAAAATGGAATCCCGTTTTTTGAAATACATAAGCCAATAAAGATTAAGGATATTTCGCTTCTGGGTGGAGCTACTATGTTTTAGTTAGATTTTGAATATTTTTCTTGAGAATTAAAATAGTGAACTTTGGATGGCTCTCGTAAAATCAGTCAGTAGTGAGGAATTTGTTTACTCTGCTAGCAAATTCTAGAATATTTGCTATGGCCTCTTCTCTTGTTCTCCTCATTCGCGGTTTACGGTTTATAATGTCAACGTAGAACACATTACCTTACCAACTTTTGATCTTAACATGACTTGACGTGATTTCACGTGCTTTTCGAATGGTAATCGTAGGCACGGAACTGGAAATTCATTGCTAGTGCTTCTCTTTCGAAATCGTAAATTAAGGATAATCTAGTGTCTAGTTCAATCCGGACTAAATTACTTAAATGGTCCGATTTTGATCCCACGCTAATTTCTTTTGATTTGATACGAAAGGAAATTCTAGTCCTCGTTGTCATCGTATTGAGTATACCGGAAAGCAATTTGTTGTAATTTGTACGTAGTATTTTTTCATCTGAATAGTTGGTTAGCTGGGAATAATCTTTAATTCTACTCTTAGTTAGATTTATCGATTTTTTTTCTCTTTTCGTAAGAATATCGTAGAATTTCGTAGAAAAAATATATTTCGAGAAATCCTTACAGTTGAACTTCTGGATTCCGTTAGCTTGTTCGTGCTAGCCGTTAGGTGCCTTAGCATATGACTAGCTTAAGAAAAAATTTCCAGATTTGGAAATTTCCAGGCGACGGCCTAAGGCGTCGTCAAGCTCCATTCGTTCTGTGCTACATTGAACCGACGAGACGTAGGACGTGAAAGCTTTCTTCGGCTTCAGGAAGCCATAAAATATTATTTAGTAACATAACTTAACGTTATGATCTGTGAGAATGAAAAATTGTGTGGATGGGAAATGGATTTTACAGAGAGCATACATGTACATGAACCGCTCTTTGGATGTAACTCAAGAATCATAATAAATATTGCGCTTTTCCTGTTCTAGCTTTTTGAAAGGCAGGAGACATAGTGGATTCTGTCCACTATTCCGGTTCCAAAGGATGTATGTATAGCGTATATGACATTTACGACCGAGTGTCCATTTTTATTCTAAGGATTTAATGTGTTTTAGTTGTAAATTCCTTGGGAGATCATTATTCTTTTATTTTGGGCTGGAGCAAAGCTAAAGTTCATCATTTCTTGGAAGCTGTGGTTGCCGATAACCTAGATTAGATTTCAATTTGGATAAAATTTCGATGAATATATTCATTTATATTTTTTTGATTTTTTTCAGAACGGAGACAAATTTAGAGGGATTTTAAGAGGTGAGAGGATTTTGAAGGAGGAATCGTGATGACGATTGGGGAGCTGAATAGAATCCCTGGTTATCATCAGCATAACCCCTTAGCTTTAGCTTGGAGAAGAGATTAGAGAAGAGGGCGTGAAACTGGCGCTTGCTGCTCGTCCTGCGGGGCCT
>WJEZ01003060.1:0-11698 GCA_009869925.1 Thalassaphorura encarpata
ATCACGACCTTCACGTCAACAGTGCAAATAAATCAGATTCTCCGTCACTCAGTCAGTCAGTCCATATTCCAGTCAAGCAAGCGAGGATTGGAAAAAAGAGATTCACAAACCCAAAAGGTAATTCAACCACGGACTGAGTCATTTTTCGTGACTATTCATAAACTTGGGCACATTATCGGCGTTGACTAAAGCCGATTGAAGCATGAGCAGAGCAAAAACCTTAACTTCACTGAATTTTCTTGAATTGATGGATCAATTCACTTTTAATACTAATTAAAATAGCTAATGAGATTTTTCATGATTCAAACTCCATCAAAACCTTAAGGTTAGAACTTAATTTTCAAAAATAAAAGTTTTCCGACCACACACGTAATTTGACACACTAAACTTCAGAAATGGTGTCAGCGCTAGCCAGGCAATTGTAATACTAAAGAGTGGATATTGTATTCTCTACTTATAAGTGAAGTTTGTTGTCCCAGCCTTGTTCACGCGCAGAGCTGAACGACTAGTAGTCAATAATGATTATCTTATCGCAGGTCTGCATTTTATTTTTATTAAACATGGAAGGAAAATTAGACCCAGTGGTTATACCAAAATAATTATTCTTACACTTATAGTGAGGCTTAGGCACAACGTGCTTGCAATTTTGATAAATATTTCGCACAATTAGCTTGTATTCATGATTACTTCATGTATTTAAGTTCACCTTCGTCAGAAATACAAATTTTGCTAAATGTAGGATGGATCAGTAAAATAATTATAAAGAGCAATCAGTGCGAAACACAGAGACAAAGAATAAATATGCGTTCAAGTTCTTAAATGCAAAGTAGCCTAGCCAAACTAGTATTTTCTGGAACTGTCTCGTATTTATGGAAAATTAAGATAATTGAACTATTTTTGTCCTGAAGCCGACAAACGATCATGCTCATGGCATGACTCCATAATTTCTGCCTTCTGTCCATCAGAACTGTATAATTTAAGAACCAATTTTGAGAATTGCTGGAAGTCAGCTTCCAAATGAACATAAAATCAGATGCAGGTTCAAAAGTTCAAGGCGCTTAGTTAAACTTGTTTTTAATTAAATTATGTTTAAAGTCCATTTTTCTAATTTAGTCAGAATTTATCTTGGCTGATCATACGCATACGTGAGCAAAAAACAGAGTTGCTCATGTCAACAATTTCAGAATCTCATCTACTTCAGCGGATCCCATATTTTCGAATGCTTCACCCAGAATGTATTTATGGTCCGAAATTATGTTCCTTGCGACGTGTTCCACTCGTGCAATGAGTTTTTCTGAAAAGATTTGCATACAAACCCTTTTATCATTTACACGCTAAACATTTACCAAAGCAGCAGCTACCTGAGTCAACACCAGTTCCAGCAAATGCAAGTTTGAATTTCTTGGCAAGGACATATCCAGCATTTCTTATAATTTTCTTTAAATAGTCAGCGGATGTTTCTTGGCTGTGGTAAATCCGAAGAAAGTATAAGAATATGGTGTCGTATTCCATCAAATCACAAGTCAATGGCAGATTTTTGAAAATTTCTGGAATCACCTGAAGAGAAAATACTTACAAAAGACCATTCTGACATTATTGGACAAAACTTTTAAAAAGTTACTTTAGGGTCAACGTTGGCTTTGTGGTGGGTGATGACCAATCGAGCCAATGCGGAAACAATATTATCCTTAGCCCTTGGATCTTCCTCATTTTTCAGCTTTTCTAATAGGAATGGTTGGATAATCTCCAAAGCTCTGGCATAAATGTTCAGCACATTGCAAGTTAGGGAGATTCATACACTTGAATAATAATTATTATTGTAGTTACCTATGATCACCCGCTTTAACGTACAAGCAGATTTCTCCCAGCCCAAAGTAACTATTTTGTCTGATCGCTTCATTTTTATCCAGAGCACAATGGAAGAAAAATGACAAACACAATTCTAAGTGTCCCTGGCCTTCACGAGAAGTAGGTTTCATGCACTCAGACAACAACCCAGTGATGAATATTTGACTATTGATGTCAGAATTCTAAAAATTGAAAATAAAGGCATAGTCAAAATTTGGTTAGGGTGAGACGATAAAATCTTTAAAATAGCTTACATCCATTCTTTCCTCCAGAATTGGCATAAGATTTCCAAACATCAAAATGAATCCCTCAGATGAAATATGCTTAATGAAGTATTTCATTGTGTCTGTGAATTCACTGTAGAAATTTAGCCTTTCTGTCAAGACTTCCTCAAACCCACCCTCTTCATTTTCCTCATCACATCCTCCACCATGATTTGGAAAATAAATACTCTAAAACCAAAAGAAATGTAAGGTCAATTATTCAGCCCTAATGCATTTTCAATTTGGCTAGTATAAGTATAAGAAACTTGCATCTTCATTGAGGATAAGTTCGAGAAGCTTGGAAAAATCGAATGTGAAGTCAGGATGAGATCTCTCCAAAATTTCCTTGCCCATGAATTTAAACCCATATTTAAAAAATCCAAAAGCTTCGGATAAAACTGGGATCATTTCATTGGAAATTTGGCCTTGCATGAGTCGATCTAGTCCCCAAACAAGTAGGCCGTGGCTAATTTTTGTGACGTAGTCAATCGCGTCTGAAAATAATTAACATTAATTAATCTCATGTTCCTAATCAAATCTGGGCATATTTTGTGAGTTATGTTAACTATTTTTGAGTTGGCCATCTGTGATCTGAATAACATGATATGTAAATTGGGAAAATCCGTTGAGTGCAGATTTCCGAAGCTCCAATGATTCGTGATAAATGAGCGATTCTAATGCTTTTAGGGTTCGACCAAGGTAGATTCGATAAGGCACCCTAAAAATTCAGTAAAATTTTAGACATGAATTTCTAAAAATATTTAAAATGAAGTAGTACTGATAATTCATGCAAATCTCTTGGAGAGACTCAATAATTTGGATTTTTCTTTTTATAAAATCTGATGACGGTGGAATAGTTTCATTTTTCAGCGTGTCTTCGTGCCAGGAATTCTCGATAGATGACAAATCTACGTCCATCTCATCCGCGTCATTGTTTCTCTCAATCTCATCAGTCGAGTCATTTGCTTGCACAACCAAATCTATCGGTTCGGCATCAATTCCATAGAAGTCTGCTAAGACTTCAGCATAAGCCTCTTTTCCGGCGGCGTGGACAATTGGAAGATCTGACAAGTCCGTCAAAGCTTCTAGCATATGGTTGACCACTTTGGAGAGACTTTCACGCGTCAAAATACCTGAATATTTTGTCAATCCACTGACGAGACGATAGAGCTTGACGAGGAATGTTGGGTCATGGAAATGCCACAGTTTCAGTGACAAATCCAACAATTCCTGAGCAATTGGATTGTCCACGACGCTATTGCGGTTTAAAGCGTCCATTAAATCTATCCAATGACCACAAGTCTCATTTCCACCTGGGGTTCCAAATTTCGGGTAGTCTAACCGAAAGCATTGAATGATGTTTTGCACGAATGGCTGAAAAATGCCTTTGGAACCAGTTGCAAGTGCTGTCAAACTATCCAGTGCAGTTTTATTCACAAGTGGCGAATACTGAGGAGAAATCTTGACCCTTGCTAAAAAGTAATCCACTAGTGGTGGCAAGTGAAGATCCATAACGCTCAGAGTTAAACATTTTTTAAGAGCTTCTAGAACTCGATTCATGGCAAATGGTTTAAAATTCTTTGGATCTGTCTCAGCACCTGCCTGAATCAGCTTCAAATGTTCAACTAAGAGCAGAATAACATTTTTTGCAGAGGATTGCCACATTTCCACCTGTAATATTTGAAGTAATGCAGATCTGTTTTGTAACTAGAAATGTATTGCAGAAAAACAAGTAACCTTCATGAACCGAACTGTTTGGATAAGTGCGAACATCCCACAAGTTTTTACAAAAGTATTGGAATCTGATTGGAACTTCAAAATTTTTTTCATGTCGAAACAATTTGTTTCAGCCATCAGTCTTTGGCAATTCTCTGTAATCAATCCGAGCAAAAGAAAATAGGCTGATCGATGTACGTGGTTGGAATCTTCGACTTCCTCAGCTCGATCCTATTAGGCCGGATTTAAATATGGATTTCTTATCCCTCACACACTTTTACTATTCTTACCAAATGTCTGATGACTTGAGCTGCTCGAGTTTTATTGTTTTGAGTATATTGCTGAAATAAATGCATAGCAGTTGGAATAAATGAATTTTGTGGAAAAGCTTCAATCTCAAATATCTGCAAATTTTCAGTATGGCCATTTTTAATTCCTTCTTGCAAAATAAGAAATCCAGCATCTAATATTGATTTTGCAGTAATTCCGAGCTGAAATTTTGAAGTTAATATTATGAGTAAACCAAGGTCCACAAGTTAAATTCTCGAATTACTTACGTCGTAGTTGTGCAGCTCAAAGATTTTTTCTAGCACAAACATGGCCTGAATTCGCAATTCGTCACTATATTCATTACAGCCTTCCATTAGTGTGAGACCCAATTGTGCAGTTTGACTAATTTGCCTACTACAATCACCAGACTCAAAATCTGCCATTTTTATGACTGCACTCAAGCAAGATAAACAAGCTTGAATAAGTGGTTCGTTCTTCTCAAAGACGAACAACTGGGTGAATGAATTTGCCATTATGAGTAATTCATTCACTGAAATCTAAACGAAAATATATGGTTTATAATTGGAACTAAGAGTATCAAAACTGGGAAAATTACTCTGTTCCTCAATTGTTCACTGATTAGAGTTGCGAAGCTTAATAATTGTTCCACCACTTGGAGTGCACCTGGGACCTCTAAATCAATTTTGACATTCAACTGTAGAAAACTTAAAATTCGACAAAAGATTTGATCCAGCAATTCGGATGCTGCGTTTGGGAAGAATTCAAATGTGCTTTGAAAAGCCTTTACTGCTTTCTGTGAATTAAATTAATACGTCAGATAAGATACGTAAATGGAATAACCGATGCCAGAAAGTGAAAATAGAAAGTTTACCTTGAGATTCGCCATATTGTCGGATTGCATTTTTTTCTCAATTTCAACCAGGAACTTCCATGGGATGGAATCATTTTGATTAATACGATCTAGGCCTTTGACTGACAAAAGTTTCATGATTATTTCTAGTAAAATTGATTCCAACAGAGTCTTTGTTTCTGTCCAATACATATAACCCAAGCATTCGTACACTCTATAAAGTTTATAATTATTAGTAATACAAGTGACATATATAGTACATTAGCTAAGTATTTCCCTTAGAACATTACTTTAGCTCATCAGGAGCAGGAAGACAAACTTTTGAAGACCATGCATTTTCAAGAATGACGGCTATTAAATGACGACATTTTTCCTGATCCTTACTTTTTCTCAACCCATTAATAAGCAAAAGTAAACTACCAGGGTCGCTAATGTCAATTTTGGGTTTTAAACGAGTGGTTTCCTGAAGGTTTAAGAATTTTTTAGAAATATTATAGCATAATTTGATATGCAATCATCTAACCTTCTCAATTTTCTCTGTATTTGGGCTAAGAACTCTTTCAAGAACCCGATTCAATTCTCTCTGCCTTTTAGACATGATTTCTGTTTTTTGTCTGACTTTGAATTAATTTTCAATATAAAATTCGAGAGCGCAGTGAAAAATAAATTTTCAGCCCGAGAATCGTCTCAAGTCGGTTGTTTGCATTTAGCCTTGTTCTTAGTTTCTAGATTTGTTGACATTGATTAAATCTGTTGGTTCATATGGCCACCGAAATATAAATTAAAATTAAATCATTGGACCAAATTAACTCTTAATTAAATTTTGAAAACATGTATTGTGGTATGGGGCATATCTGAAACCGATAATGAAATTCCGATCAATTTCGTCGTTGAGACTGACAAACTAAAATTGTGAGACTAAAATTCCAATGCCAATGCAATGCTGAAGCGCGGAAAGGAACCCCATACAAAATATTGCGGCGATTGTTGCCTCGTGTTGTTGCTCTCTGATTTTATGGAATTCCAGAATTGACTGGAAATCATAACATAAAATGGAAGTAGACGTAATTTCAGATTTAGAAGTGACAAAAAAGTCAACAAGGGAATTGATTTTCTATCGGCAAAATAGGAAAGGTCGACCATTAAAGGTACGTCATTCCTCATTGATGTATTTAATAACATTTTGGAAACGTCTTGTTAATTCCGTTGAATTCTCTAGATCTCCCGTGAAAAGTACCTACGGACGGATATTCCCTGTGGATCCAAGGGCTGTAAAATATGTCCTTGGAATTCAAAATCTATCTTGGATGAAAATCCAACAATTCATTCAAAACTTTTCCCAGAAAAGCACTACTTGCTCCCAGATGCAGGGTTCATTGTACGACAGGTAAAAGGATGAATTTTGCTAAATGCTCTGGAGGAGGATTATTTTTATCTTGAATTTACTTAACAGCTGGATGTACTTGAAGAACTAGAGAATGTGATTTTGCTTCAAGGAGTAATGGAAGAAGTATTTCATTTGAGTACAAATAAATACAAGCGTGTGAGAGACAGTGCAAAGAATCGGAAATGTACATATTTCTTGAATGAACATCACAAGTAATTGCTACAATAAAATTTTATTTGACAGAAATGCCTGTTCAAGTTAATACAATACATTCTTCTTGATATTTTAGTGACACATACGTTGACAGAGGTCCCAACGAATCCAGTGATGAAAGGAATCGACGTTCGTTCATGGCATCTTACATGTATTTTCGCAAGCATTGCATGAGCCGTGGGATAAATATTATTATTCTATCTGATGATCCTGAATTTGCAAAAAAGTTTGCAAACCTCATTGACAAATACGTGGTTTTTGCGAATGGCGAAGATTACGTGAAAGGGATGTTAGAAAAGTTTTCGGACTTGGAGGATAAGCTCTGTAAAATTCCCTATAACGAGGATGAGGGCAAGCAAAAGCAAAATTGGTTGAATTTAATAATCGTAGTCTAAATTTTATTTTACTAAATTTCAGTTTTGAACAAATATTCCACGGGTGATTTTTCATACCCACCACATTTTTCAATGCATGAAATTCAAGAAGGATTGAAATCTGGGAAGTACATTCAGGGTGCCTATCGTTGCAGTAATTTCTACGAAGGAGTAGTTAGGATCGATGGAGATAAGATCCAAGCTCAAGAAATCCTCATTCAAAAACTAGAAAATGTCAACCGAGCTACGGATGGCGACATTGTTGCAATAGAAATGCTAGAAGAGGCAGATTGGTCTGCCCCGAGTGGTATTGTAGTTGTTGATGAAGATGAACCGGAATTAAAATCTGATACTGTGCTGGAAACTCAAGAGGACGAAGTAGAAATTTCAGAAGTCACATCCGCCGTCAACAAATCATTGGAGAAGAAACCCACTGCCCGAGTTGTTGGAATTATCCGTAGAAAATGGCTTCCTTGTTGTGGAGTGATACGTAAAAGCCAAAGTGAATCTGCATCTTTCCATACTTTTCTTCCGGACAACAGGAAACTGCCTAGGGTGAGGATTGAGACAAGAAATGTGGCTCGTTTCGAGGGACAGAAAATTGTCGTTCAAATAGATCATTGGCCTCGAACTTCTCGAAACCCTATTGGACATTATCTGAAGATTTTAGGTCCAGCTGGAACAATTGAAACAGAAACATCAGCCGTACTACATGAACATGGCATTCCACATGGTCCATTTTCGAAAGCTGTAGAGAGTTGTCTTCCTAGTTTGCCTTATACCATCCCACCCGAAGAGTTTAAGAAGAGGTCAGATTTTAGAAACCTATTGGTCGTCTCTGTTGATCCTCCAGGCTGTACGGACATTGATGATGCACTTCATTGTGAAGAATTAGCAGATGGAACTTTTATCGTTGGAGTCCACATAGCAGACGTTAGTCATTACGTGGAAATGGGTTCAGCTTTAGATGAAGAAGCTGCGAAGAGAGGGACTTCGGTGTACTTGGCCGATCGCAGGATTGATATGATACCACGTAATAAAATGCGATAAATTGTTAATATTAACTAAAATTTACACAAATTGATCATAATTTTATTAAATTTCAGCATTGTTGAGCTCGAATCTCTGCTCACTTCACTCTGGAACAGAAAAACTTGTGTTTTCTGTTCTTTGGAAGATGTCCAAAGACGCTAAAATTCTGGAAACAAACTTCCACAAAGGAATTATTCATTCCAAAGCAGCGCTGACTTACGCGGAAGCACAAGGACGATTGAATTCAGACCTTAAAGATCCAATAACATTGTCTTTGAAAAGGTTAAGCTTCTTGGCCGAAATTTTGAGAAAGAAACGTTTCGAGAATGGGTAAAAATTCAAATCAAGCTAATAAGGTTGAAAGATCGGAGTCGTTGAAACCATTTTTCTCTTCTGCAGAGCCCTGATGCTCACTTCCTTAGAAGTAAATTCTGATGGAGATACTGATGCCGACTGTCAAGAGTCGCATTCTTTGGTTGAAGAATTTATGTTGCTCGCCAATTGTTCTGTTGCTGAATTTACACTGTCCACATTCCGGGACTACTCACTTCTTCGTCGGCATCCTACTCCTCCACCTGCCAATTTTGAACCATTACTCTTGGCAGCAAAAACTCATGGATTGACAATAATAGTTGACAATGGCTCTAAAGCCCTGAATGAGTCTTTAGAAAATCAGCCAGAAGGATTGAAAAATATTCTGAGAGTTCTGACCACTCGTTGTATGACTCAGGCCTTGTATTGTTGCTCAGGAACGACTGCAGTGGATGAGTACGGGCATTTTGGACTTGCGGTTGGTCTTTACACCCATTTCACAAGTCCCATTCGAAGGTATGCACTATACAATGAATTTTTCAATCATGCCTTGTCATTGTGTAATGAAAATGATGCATTTTAATTTCAGATATGCCGATTTAATGGTTCACCGTCTGTTAGCTGTTGCCATCAAAGTTGACCCTATCGACCCAAGGTTGATGGTTTCCAAAAGAATTCACACTATTTGTGAAAATATTAATTTGAGACATCGCATGGCTCAGTATGCTTCTAGAGCTTCGCATAATATTCATAAAAGCGTAAGTTTTAGGAATAGTCACTTCAGAAAAAGCTTTGTTAAACTGTTAGCATTCAAAATTAATTTGACTTTTTATCTTAGCGTCTTCTTTTGGGCAAAAATGAACAACACTATGGATTTGTCATGTTCGTTAGGCGGAATGCACTTCAAGTGTTTGTTCCAACTTATGGAATGGAAGGATTCATCTTTTTTCCAAAAAATTGTGTTTACACCTACAACGAGAAGGACGCGAGTGTAACTTTTGGTCAAATCAGGATTCGTCCCTTGGATAAAGTATTGGTGGGGCTGTCCATGGAAGAGAAGAAAGATAAAGTGGCATTTAAATTGGTGGACGTAAGTTTTAGGAATAGTCACTTCAGAAAAAGCTTTGTTAAACTGTTAGCATTCAAAATTAATTTGGCTTTTTATCTTAGCGTCTTCTTTTGGGCAAAAATGAGCAACACTATGGATTTGTCATGTTCGTTAGGCGGAATGCACTTCAAGTGTTTGTTCCGACTTACGGAATGGAAGGATTCATATTTTTTCCAAAAAATTGCGTTTACACCTACAACGAGAAGGAAGCGAGTGTAACTTTTGGTCAAATCAGGATTCGTCCCTTGGATAAAGTATTGGTGGGGCTGTCCATGGAAGAGAAGAAAGATAAAGTGGCATTTAAATTGGTGGAACCGAAAGTCCCCGGGCTAACTGAATAGAATAAAAATATGCTGACATAAGTCAAATATAATTTTGTTCAGAAATAAAATAAATTCTTTATTGATTTTAATTTTAACATTTTTTAAAAATTAATAATTAGTAACAAATTGAAGGAAGGGACAGACAGTTCTTTTGCCTTTATCGTTTTGATGGTTTTCTTGTCTTCGGAGCCTTGGCGTTAGCCTTCTTTTTGGGAACACGTTTAGCAAATTTTGATGGAACTGGTTTATTGGGATTAGGATCTTTTCCGTTTTGTCTCTTGCCAACTAAAAGTTTAAGTTTAGGACTCTTCGCTTGAGCTCCAGTTTTAGTGGGAGATGCAGGAGTGACCTCGTTTTGTGGCTTTCCTTTTGCTTTCTTAACTGGTGGAGTGTCCTCAGCTTCAGGTTCAGGAACCTCATGATCCGAGGAATCTGATTCATTTTCTGATTCAGCATCTTCTTCCTCTGCGTCTGCAACTGCCTCAACCTTTCGCTTCCTATTTTTCTTCTTCAATGGGATTTCCTCTTCTATTCCACTATCCTCAGTGATTTCTTCGCCCTCTTCTTGCTTAACTGCTGAGGCAGGAATGGCATCACTGAACTTTTTAAATTTTGCAAAAAAGAACCCATCCATGTTATGAGTGTGTGGGTAAACCCTTCTGGTCAGATTCAACGTTGGATGGAACCTGAAAATAGGGTAGACTCTCAGTTACATCAACTGTTCAAAACGTTTCTAAAATTTTAAATTTCACTACAAACCTTTTCTCCTGGAATCTTGTAAACCCTGGAATACCAAAATCCAATCCTGTCGACACCAACTTGACATTTCTTCGAGTTAGGGCGTAATTAACCACGGCCTCATTTTCATCTGGCTATTTTTACAAGATAAATTGTTAGTTTTACTTTTTACTATACTAAGCAGTGTTGGTCAAAACATTCACTAGTGCTTACTAAAATTGAACAAGTTGAGTAAACCAAATATCCTCCAGTTTTTGAAGATGCACTAAGACAGTCGATGGCAGTGATTATAAGTTCTTTCTGCTTGGTCGCATTTCTCTGGATATCCTTAGCATCCCTTTGTGATTTTGTTGCCGAATCCTTTGAAGTTACTCCTGTTCCAGAACATGGTGCATCCAGTAAAACTCGATCAAACCCCTTCATCATTTCACTTAACTTTCTCCCATCGTAGCGACAAACGACAGAATTCTTTACTCCCATTCGATGAAAATTTCCTACAATTGATTTAGTTCTGTCCTTGTTAATTTCATTTGCAATGATCATCCCAGTATTCTTCATGAGTGCAGCTGTAAATTAATAAAATACAAAATTGAATTCAATATTATTGTAAGGTACATAAAAAATTGAGTCACTATTAAAAGCAATACCCATATGTGTAGATTTTCCACCAGGGGCACAGCACATATCTAACACTCGTTCTCCTTCCTGTGGGGCCAAAGCCATAACTGGAAGAAAACTGGCTGCTCCTTGAATCATGTAATGCCCAGCTAAATATTCAGGGGTTGCTCCAAGTGGTACTTGAGCAGAATAAACAACTAGTCCAACTTTTGACCATTTTCCAATTGGATCCAAATTAACACCACGAGCAATCAAGGCTTCAGCCAACTCTCTCCTTCTAGTTTTCAAAGTATTTGTCCTTATAGTTACAGGTCGAGGAGTTTCACTTGCATCCAAGGCTTCTAGGAGTTCACCAAGAGGAAATATTTGCATGACTCGGTCCATTAAATATTCGTTATATCCGTAGTACTTGCAAAGATCATTAAGAAGCAAGGCTGTGTATTCAGAACGGCTCCTGAAATTCAAGAATCAGAAACAATCAGTAAGTGCCGAGAATTGATAATTACGACATCAGGGGAACTGGTAAAAACCACCACACCCACCACACCACCACACTTACCCACCACACCACAAAAAGGCCTGTTTTTCAGACATTTAGGTGTGGTGGGTACTTAACCAACACAAA
>WJEZ01003061.1:0-11694 GCA_009869925.1 Thalassaphorura encarpata
TGTCGTTGAGACAGAAAAATCAAGTCAGAAGGTTTTACTGGTGTGATAAAATCACCCGAAAGGAATTGTTTAACTCAAACAGTTATTATCGTGAAGGAATTTTAAATAAGTTAAAAGTAAATTCTTCATTCTTCTAGTATTCTCAAAACTTCATCAAAAAATCATGTTGTGAAACTCACGTAAACTTGAGTCATAATACTCAAGTCCACTTCGAGTGAGCTGTACTCTGAATCTCAACAAACTATCTGTACAAAATAAGCTGGCATACAGTACAGCACGCTAATTGTATCATGCACTCAATTATTGAATTTTTGAGACCGATGTTTGAAATGCTACAAATCATTACGGGTGCCTCTGTTATCTCACCTCTCATGTTATGGGAAGCCTACAACTACCGCTGAACAAGGGAGTCACTGGTACGATGGCGATCAAGTCAGTCAATGCTGCTGGTTGTGAGAATTTTGTAAAATCTAAACATGACTGTTATATTTCAACTGCTCTAAAATATAAATTTGGATTCTAAGGATCAGGAGGGCCTTATTCAACTCCCTGAATTCTCTCGCATCACAAGTACGGAATTCGACCTCGCTAATTACACCAGAAACTTATGTCCAAGCCCTCAAAAAGTATGCACACATTCAATACAAGAACGGAGCTCCTTATGTGGCTGAATGTCATTCCCCAATCGGGGAACATTGGGTTTGCGACAGCTAGTAAGCCCTAAATAATTTACTTAATACTCTGCTATTCTATAAGCACGAAGCGACAGCTTTGGTAAATTCTATACTTGACTAGCACCGCAGTTAACTCAGAATTTAGAATCGTTCTCAAGTACTAGTACCTCCAGTACCCTAGATGACCTAACCCGTCAAACGTTAAATATTTCCAGGAAACCGTAAAATGACTATAATCTAACTTAGTTATTCGAAAATAATTGGGAGAACAGTGAACAGATTGTAAAGGTTTTATCTAGTTTATTCAAAAATCATGTCTCTTCAAAGAGTAATCAAAAAACATATTTGTGTACCCGATGGACACGATCAGGAGTTGTCACAGAAGAGATCTAGTCGAACAGACCTGTGAAGAGAAAAACATGTCGGATTAGTCTAGGCTAAAATAGCGGCGGAAATCATGGTTTAATGTATAAATGGTCTAGTTAAGTGACTCACCGAAGCCCATGTCGTCATCCTCCTCCTCGGACTCTTCCTTTTTCTCAACCTTCTTCTCTGCTGCCTTTCCACCTGCAGCTGGGGCGGCTGCAGCCGGAGCAGCAGCGGGTGCAGCTCCAGCACCAGATCCCACATTAGCGATCAAGTCCTTGACCTTTACTCCTTCCAATGCCTTGGCAAACAAACCAGGCCAGTATGGTTCTACTTCAACTCCGGCCGCCTTCAGGATGGTCAAGATTTTGTCACCCTAAAAGTATAAAAATCACATTGACACACAAATCCCAGTTAAGTGTTTAATTTTGAAGAAATTTAGACTTACAGTGATGGCCACGTCGTCATCGGTCAAAATGAGGGCGGCGTAGACACAGGCCAGTTCATTCTCATTAAGAGATGCCATTTTAATAATAAATTGTTTTTTTCTGGAAGGAAAGTGCAAGTTGTCTTGAAAGACCTTAGCTCCAAAGGAGGACAAGCACTGATTAATTTAGTTTGGAAGGGTTAACTAATTTTTTGCACGCTGCAAACTCTCTCTGCTCTGAGCAACCCGGCTGTTTAATCCGCACTGAATCTGAATGAGTTTATGAAAAAGCGCATTGAAATGAGCATGCCATGTGTCAAGTTTTATTTGCGCTAGGTGGATCTACCTTACCCATGCTCACATATCGCTCCTAATAGTTTCTAATTCTAATTTCTAGCAACCAAACCACTCGGATCAGGCAGGATGCTCAGCTCATTCACTGACAATGTGACAATGTCCTCCTATCTGAGCTTATCGGAATCATCCCACCCAAGTGCAGACAATGTTTTTGAAGTTAAACCATTGATTTCTTCGACTTGGAAATATTTTATTGCTGAGAACATTGCCTATCATGGACATAACATTACAGTCCTCTACGATGCTGATGGAACACGCTATCAGACGGGGTATTCTGGAAAGCAGATTTATGTCAATGGTAATTTGGCTCTGTCTCAACCACAAGTTGGACCCATGAATTCCACCACCCATTATTCATGATCACAATGGAAAAGCAAATAAAATGGAAAATTATGCAACTAATAACGATGTAGTCGTTTTCCCTTCACCAAATCAGAGTTTCATTGATAGATATGCGACCTTCGACGTTCACAAAAGGTTCCAGGAAAGCACCCTTGCAAAAACAACTTGGACTTTCCTCCTTTTGTTAGACTTTTTTGCCAAAAGTTTCACCCCATGTTTAAATTTAGATGCGGTCTTTAAGATTTTTTGCCCCTATGCAAAACGATAAAATCCAGTGTTCAAGTTCAAAGTCAAATTTCTCTACTTAGCGTCGTTTGTCCCCAGTGCACGTTTAATGGAGATAGAAGGTGTAGAATTAACTTCTTAAACAAATTGAACAATAGTATTGCGTATAATCATCACGTTCCAACAAAATGTTGAGATCATCATTTCACCTTCGCATCCTAGTAAATGAAATTCTTTCAATGAATTTTGGTGAAAATTTTTTCCTCTTCATTTGTCATAATTAGTAGACAATCTTCGTTCTGAGAAGGAGTATAATGAGCGCATCCAATCCAGCACCAGTTTTTTATGCCCCACTTAAAATAAGTGAATGTGAAGTCCTATAAATTGAAGGTTAACAATTTTGCACCCGTTCAGTACTACTTTGGAAATTCAAAGATTTTACTGTGTTTTAAAAACATTCAAGATGAAGTGGTACATTTCAACTTTAGTAGTGCTGATTGGAATTTGCACAATCAGTTTTGCTCAAGATTTTGAAGGTCGGTACAATATTCTTAAAAGCGTTTGACTACTCCAGTTTTATCGTATTTATTTTTGACATTTTATATTTTCTTAGGCCTTAGATATAGACGACAGTATGGAGGTTATGGAGGTAACAGGGGCGGTGGTTACAATCAGGGTGGATTCGGCGGTGGGGGCTACAATCAGGGTGGATTTGGTGGAGGTCAAAGTGGGGGCTATGCCATGGGAGGAGGCGGTGGATACAATCAGGGAGGTTATGCAATGGGTGGAGGCGGAGGTTACAATCAGGGAGGATTTGGGGGTAATCAAGGTCAAGGATTTGGAAGCCAAGGAGGCTATGGTGGAGGTTACGGACGTAAGGAACAATTGAAAAAAGTTAAACTAAACCATTGATATGATTATTGAAATTGCTAATAATATACTAATTTTTTGCAGGATAATTATGAAGAAGATGTTAAAAATATTACCATTCTTGCCGAGATTTAACTAGTTCAGTAATGTATTATTCCAATTCATAATCTTTATTGTTAAGAAATCATATATGTGTGCATTCAATAAAACACGTTTACAACTTGCTGTTTAATGAGCTCATTGGTGTGGGCATTACAATTATGTTATCCAACGGTTTAATGTTTTTGCAGAATTCGTTAATCGTAAATTCTGTATTTCGTAATTTGTATTTCTCTGATACTTGGAAAAATTTCGGACAACTCAAAAATTCATTGATTTCTAGAATTTGGTTTTCACATCATGCCCTAATTAATTTACTGAATTGATACTATTTTGCAAATTCAAAATTTCAAATAAGATGGTTAAAAATAGAATGCGTTGAGATTATAATTCCTATTTGCTTACGTGCATTCAAAAGTAAGTTAATTAGTACATCCGCCCAAAAAAGTAAAAAGAAAATACGAGCGAGGCCATTTATTTGCCAACTCATTCACTCAATTTCATTGTCATTTACGGTATGTGAGCACATGAACATGATTTTCACACCTGATTATCACCGTTTACTCTGTGAGCAAGAGTGTAAATGTAAATTGCACTGTAACAATAAAGCACACCTTTGTCTCTGTGGCCATTCAAGTTCAATACATTTTTTAGAAATAGGATTGTCCAAAAAATACTAAAACATTTTTAAGGGTGCATCATTTGTAATAAAAATATTCTATAAAAATTATATACTATCCTATATTTATCTGATATAAGGAATACCTATTTTGAATACAAAAAAAAACATAATTTCATGATGACGAGCAAGATCAAATTTGTCTCTGTAAATCGAAAGCGTGGTAAGGCTGAAAACACGGAAAAGGAAATGTGACAGTCAAAGGTCATTCAATTTGACACCATTCAACCGAGCAATTAAACCATATGATTAAGTGAAATTAGGATTAATCTGTAAATTTAAAACTCCCTTCCAATGTATGTATAAATACAAAAGGAATTTATCTCTTTATCAACAGATTTATTCCAATTTCAGTCTCGAGTCTTGCCTACATTGAAAATTGAATTATCAGTTCAAAAATCTGCAATTGTCAAGATGAAATTCGGAATTTATTTTTGGTGTTTCGCTCTGATCTTCTATGTGGCTCTTTCTCTGGGTAAGACTTTGATTATAATTTTGATTCTTCCAAAGCCCAACCCTATTTTCATAAAATTTCTCCAAAATATGTTTAAACTTTTAGTTGGTATTGTCGAAGGATCAAGACGAAATTCCATCAATTTCGGGGCACCTGGAGCCGTGGGAATCGCTCGTCCTGCCCCTGTAGGTATTGCTCGTCCAGCTCCAATTGGAATTGCTAGACCAGCCTACGGAAAATAAACTGAACTACAATCGAAAGTAAATATTCCTTCTATCCTTATTGATCCGAATTTTACGCTTGACTTGGACAAACTACTTTCTCTGTTCCACACATCTCCTCATCAATTTCTTCTCCTTCGACAATTCAATTGGCCAACAATGAAATAAGGGCAGAAGAAAGTGCACTTGAAATCAAGCGACATCAAAGACAACCGCAGTTTACTACCGACATCCCGTGACGCTCGCTCCTCAAGCTAATTTCATTGTCATTCATTTTTTTAAAATAGACTAAAGTGGCTAAATATAAGTTATACGAATAAAATTTGCTTATAAACCAAATACATTTTTTACTTGCTATTACTCTAAGGATGAATCGCATCAACTCAACGAACGACTGATTTTGTTTACATTTACGCACAGGGATAGATATTTAACAATGGATTCATTCCGTTGTTCTTGGGATGTCTTTGAGAGAGCAGAATGGCTCTTTTACAAAACCATACCTGACGACAATTGACATGCCCCAGCAAAGAACTACTACGCTGTGGTAGTTAAATTTACTTTTACATGTTTCTGCTTGGGTGGTAAGAATAGAAGGCGAATGGGAATTATAAAAGAAGCAGTGACATTTAAAACCAACAAGAACAAAATTCAAGTACCAGGATCTTTAAAAGAGATGAGAATACTTGAGAGAAGTGTGTCACGCCTAAACTCACCCGACAAAATCCCATCCGACAACTTAATGTTGGCGATTAAGTCCTTTCGATATGTATATGTATATGCAATGCTACTTTTTACGCCTTTACGTACCATATATTAATCGGGTCAATCGTACGTGGAGTCATTAAACTAAAAATGGCATTGTACACATGGGAGTGTAATCCCCGGTATTACTATACTGATACTGACTGAGTAATATTTCTCATCAGCATTTCACAGCACTTTCCATTGTCCGCCACAATTTTAGGTCTTTAGTGAGTGAAATGAACTTTAGTTCAATCTTGAATCCCTGTTTGACCACATATCACTTCTGTGACCGTGAGGCCTTCACAAGTTTATCATTTACTACAAGGACCTGCTTTAAAAGTACGTGTTCAACTTGAAAACTTTCATCAGTAGTTTTTAAGCCGAGTGAGGCTACAGTAGTTTAAAAACATGAGTACACTTCTGTGACTGTGAGGCCTTGACAAGTTTATCATTTACTACAAGGACCTGCTTTAAAAGTACGTGTTCAACTTGAAAACTTTCATCAGTAGTTTTTAAGCCGAGTGAGGCTACAGTAGTTTAAAAATATGAGTAAATCAGTGCTCGCTATTTGTTGCATTTTGTACTTTGTGGTTATTTGGTTGAGTTTAGCAGAAGTTGGAATTAGCGAAGCTCGAAATGGTAAGTCGTTTGTATTTGTTATCGACAAAACATTCTACTTAGGAATTTTCGTGCGTGTAATAGTTAAGAATAAAATTAACATCAATGAATATTTTGATAATCGTAGTCCGATTGCGGAGAGAACGAAGTCCTTATATTCTGCAAATGCACATGCCGTCCCCACCCACGTCCAGCGTATTTCAAATATCCATGAGACCTCCGTATTTGTCAGGAATGATGTCTAAATTTGTCCGATATGATACGGCGAAGAATTCAATTTGCTTATTTCTCCAGATTATAAAGTTCTAATACAAGTTGATCTGCCAGAGTTCAAATGTTAAGTTTTTAAAGTATATCAATGTTTTATTGTTGCAATGTTGTTAATATTATTTCTGTTATCCAGAATTGTTAAAATGTATTTATAACTACAGCATTAGACTTCGCTTCACTAGGAAAAGGTGAATAGAGAAATAAATAATTTTGCTTTGCCGACGAAGACGTCTTACTTTTAATATTCAGTTTTTAACTGACGAAAATTAAAGGAGGACTAATTTGGACAAACTTTCTAAATAAAGTACATCTTTCGGACGCATGACTATTTATCACAGATTTCTTTACATTCCAGATAAAACGAAATAATTTATTATTCATTCAAATTATTCATTATACCCATTTCGGTGTTAGCAAATATATGATAGTATCACAAGTAGAACCTCCACCAGCCACCGCATCTCTGACACGTATTGAGTCAACAGGACCTACTTTTAAAATCTCAACATTTGTCCAGTCCTCGAAGAATTCCTCCATATCTTTCTCATCTACGGATCTTGGTGGGCCAGGGTATTTTGATTTCTCGTATCTGACAGTCTCCAGTAAATATCGGAAAGTCGTGATCTGAAACAAAAACAAAGCGTTTTTAATAATGGTTCATGTTGAATCGTAAAAATGAACTATGATTTAATTTAGTTCAATCGTACATTTTGAATTAGAGTTGCGAAGACCTCTTTGCATCATTTCCTTATAGGCCGGACGAAAAGGATATTCCATAGCGATGAAGGATCCTCGATCCCAAATAAAGTCAAATGGTCCCCATTTTTCAATCGGACATTTGAACAAATCTCCAGCATATATTTGAAGCTGATTGTCTTGTGTATGATACAATGATTCTTTTTCGTTGAATTTCAAATTGAATGAATTCTCCTTATCCAATTCCTCAATCGCTTGTTTGACTCCCTCAATTGCAAATACTTCAAAACCATTTCCAAGCAAATAAGCAATATCCCGGGTTTTTCCACAAAGAGGTACAAATATTTTTTTACAAGTGGAACCAGTTGTCAAACGACCCAAGAAATTAATTAGATTTGGATTAACTTCGTCAATGTGCCATCCAATCTTATTCTCTTCCCAACGCGTTTTCCAGTATTGGACATGAGGTTCAAGGGTTTCGTGTCCACCGGCGGATGACATTTTCAGTCAAAGTCAAAACACCAATTCACACAATTTTCTTCTACAAAGGACTTGACTTGAGATTCAAGTTATTCCACAAGGTTTCTAAGCATGAAGGTTTCAAACTCAGAGCCAACTGTAGATGTAGATTTGATATTTCTCCATATATTGTGAAATGAGTCGCTTTCCCCGACCATGAACTTGACATGGAAAAAGACTGACTAACTAAGCTGTAAAAATATTTTAACATTACAATTTCATGACAATCAATGTTTTAATGAACATTTAAGTTTAACTAAAATTTTTGGAAAGGTTTTTGACAGTTTAAGAATCCCCATGCAATAGCAAGACTAGGACTTTTAGCATTACGGGATACGTAGAGAGGATATCGCCTTCAGAACCTTGAGAATTCCCTTCAAATCTAATCATTTGACCTAATGACCTTCCATTTAATCTCAAATGTCAAATCTTCCAGTTTTAGGGCGAGTCAAGTCTCAGGTTCTGGGGTTCTGTCGAGTCTAGCTTACATTAAAATTATTTAATATATGTATGTTTATGGTAAAACCAGACTTAGCTTCGTTATACATCAACAGATACTTACAGTAAGCCAACATAAAAGTTCCATCAGTTTTCCTCTATTTGAAAACAAAATGTCAATTCGAAAACAATTCAATTTAATTCCAAGTAAGTTATTTGCTGCATATAAAATTTTGTCATGTTTGTATTTTGTTCCTATTAATCAGCTATTCTTAAAATACACTTTCATAGACACTCCAAACGAAGTAGTAGCAGCTCATCTGGAAGAAGCACTGGAATTAGTTGCACATGATTCACTTCTGGTTGAAAAGTTATCAAAATGTCTCTCCTTAGTAGAAGCACTTGACACCTACTTGGTCAACAATTGTTCCAGTGAGTCTGATCTTCAAAAGAAAATTTACCAGGATACATTGGCGGAGCCATGGGAAGAGAATTATAAAAATGGTCTCACGTCCATTAATTTGCCCATAATTTGTTTGAGTGGAAAAGTTGAAGGTTGGGTTCAATTAATGCTTGACATTTGCATATCCTAAACCACAAGACGAACATGTGTCCATATATTTTTCATATTTAGGTCGATTTTTGCAAACCATGGCTGAAATGACGAAGGCAAAATCAATACTGGAAATGGGCATGTTTACTGGCTACAGTGCAATTTCATTTTGTCAATCTAACTACGCTGTAAGAACTTTTTAGATAAATCGACATTATCTCCTTCAAATTTAGAATAACGTACATTGGTTTCCTTTTTTAGAAAGAAGTCACTGCATTAGAAATGGAACCATACTTGGAGAAATTTGTAAGGGCCAGAACTGCTGGGACTGAAGTTGACAAGAAACTACGAATTCTTGTTGGACCTGCATTAGACTCGCTCAAGGTTCTCAAAAATGAGGGCAAGAAGTTTGACTTAATTTTCATTGATGCTGATAAAGTCAACTATTTGAATTATTACAAGGTAAAATTCGATTGCTTTTGAATACATAAGTTGCAATTTGATCTGATTGATTTGTGTGATGATTTTGAATTTAGTTCGTCATGGATAATGAATTGGTCGAAAGGGATGGTTCAATTTTGATCGACAACACTCTTTGGAAGACTGAAGTGTATCCTCCAATCACAACTGAAAGAGGAAATGTATTGAACAGTTTCAATGAATATGTTAAAAATGACACACGCGTGTCCCAAGTCATTGTTCCATTGAGGGATGGAGTAATGCTGATTAAACCGAAACCAACAGGCTGAACCAGTCAGAGATAACTGAGAGAGCAGCTAAAATTTATTTCTAATGAAATAAAGCCGAGCTTTGGCAATAAATAATTTCTTTAGCTGTAACATGAGTAATATTGATTTCCAAAAATTACAATTAGTTTTTCTTAAGAATTTCTCACAATTGACAAGGAATATTTCAGTTTTATATTTTTCGTAATTGCCATTAAGATTACAAAAATTGAAAAATCTTCAGTTTCTATTGAAATTCTAACGCGAAGTTTTCTTAGTTTTCCTTGGTTTCTTGTTCTTAGTAGCCTTCTGCTTCTGCCTGCCTTTAATCAAAATGATATCTTTCGTAGTAGTGCGATCATGATTGAGCCAAACATCGGTCGCTGGGTCGTAAGCCCTGAAATCTGGTGAAGCTGCAAAGGCCCTTTGTGCTTGCCCTGGCCCTTTACGTCGTAAGTGTGCGAACATTTTGGGCATTACATGTGGATAGACCATCCTTTTAAAAGGTTCCTGCTCAACCTCATTATTTCCCTGTGGTGGGCCTTCCCGACCAGGTGCAACTAAGCCAGAAACTTTGTGTCGAGTACGGCGACGTCGACTTTGATCAGATGGTAATGGTGACTCAGCTACTGCATCATTTTCCTCTGTTGGCGAATCTTCCTGTTTATCTACGGCTGGGGTCGGTAAGTCATTGTCCTCCGTACGTGGCCGATATTTGGGATTCAGAAGTACGACCGAGCCATGATGTACATAAGACTGTCTTGGCTTTTCGCTTGTTACTGAATCCGACCGTGACGACTTAGATGGATCTAATTTCGCGTCAAACAGACCAAGAGCAGCCTTGACGTCAGAATCAGTTGAACTGGAGCTGGAACTATTTTCAACGTTATTCTCTCCCCACCGACCTTTGTAACGCTTGTACATCTTGTGAAATTTTCCTGTATATTTTGGTTTTAGTTAACATTTTCAATCACGCATATTCGCACATTAATAATTTGTAATGACTAAATAATCGTACGAAGAGCAGGAAGAATTTTGTAGCGGTAGATAGATTTGAATAATGGTGTTAGACCTCCTAAAGTCACAACTAAGAACATAAATACGATGAAAACAGCAACGATCAATGGAAATATCTCCAAAATTATCAACTTTAGGGTTGGGTCTGTATCAAAAAAATTTTCAGATGCTTAAAGTCCAATTCAAATGATTATGTGTAACTGTCACTAACCTGTTATGAATGACTCTGGCTCAATTATTTCAAGTGTGTCTCCTGGTGCTGTATCCTTATACGACGCCATGCTGGACAAAATCATCGAAGGAATTCAGCTTCGGAATGATAACATCTGAGGAAATGCCTATTCGGAAACTTTGTGTTAGTGTGTCATGCTAACCTGTCAAATTTATCCATAGTTACACGAAATCGTTACCAACCTACAAATCACAAATCCTATTGGTAAACCCAAAATTTACTTTCGCCTTCCCCAACATGTGGTGAGAATTTAATGGTTTGCTTAAAGTCTTAGATAAAAGAAGACTTGTCATCAAAATTACGATGAGTGATTCAAAGAAATTGAAATCGGGTGAATCTTTTCAATATGTGGATAATGAAGAGGAAATTTCTGAAGTAAGTATGGATGAATCCATGGAACTGGATCCAATGGAATTTTTAGATGACAAGTGCATCGACAGCGTTTGTATGAGACAGCAGCGTTACAAAATATTGAGTGCACAAGAAGTTTTTGAAACAATGATGGAGATTGTTGACGAGGCTAAGGAAGTAATTGATTTACCTACTCCTACTGTCATGGTCCTGCTCAACCATGTAATATGGGATAAGGACAGTCTTTTTGATGTATACTTTGAAAACAAAGAAAAATTGCTGATGCTTGCAAATGTCCTGATTCCCTCTCAGACTCCTACGGAACCAAATGCTGGTGATGGAGAATTTGATTGTGATATTTGCTTTGACACAGTTTCATTTGAGAATAGTTCAAAAATGAAATGCAATCATCGTTTTTGTAAAAATTGTTGGACATCTTACCTCCAAGAACAAGTAATGGAGAAAGGTATGAGTCTACAAATACCATGCCCGGCCTCTGAGTGCCCAATTTTTGTGGAATATGAAGTTGTGACAGCTCATGTTTCCGACAAAAATGTCATGACCAAGTATCATCAGCTAATTACACAAGATTTTGTCAAGTCTAATCGTCTTTTCCGCTGGTGTCCTGGGGTTGCTATAAATATTATTCTACTATGTATGTTTTTTTAATATATTCGCAGCTAATCCTAACAATAAGACTTCTCACTAGGTTGGTTGTGACAAAGCTATTTGCGTAGAGTTTGTGGATTGGATTGGAGTCAAATGCAGCTGCGGAATTACATTTTGTTACTTGTGTGGCAAAGATTGGCATGAA
>WJEZ01003062.1:0-11693 GCA_009869925.1 Thalassaphorura encarpata
ATCCGATTATCGATCCAAGCAGTCTTTGCCTTGGAGGAACATAACATAGTCGAGCCAAGCCAAGCCAAGTTTCTTTGGGTGGAAATCGGGGTCAATTCAAAAGAACATAACCTAAGTTGGTTTGGCTTGGCGGCTGATGTATGAAAGAAAAAAGTTTTGGGTGAGAGAAAAAGTTTAGTCACGTCTTTCCTATTCCATCCAACTCTTTGCCCTTCATTAACATAAATATTGAATTATTATTTCCCTTTGAGTTTTTCTCTTGCTTGGATCGATCCAATCCTAGTGCATGAACGGTGGAAGGGGTAATTTTGAACTCGACTCACCGTTACAGTAGCAAGGAGACCTTCCGGGACATTAGCGACGATGATACCAATCAAGAAGATGACAGCATCCAACCAATGGTAGCCCAAGATGAACGCAACGATGAAAAAGACGACTCCAAGGAAAACGGCCACTCCGGTAATAATGTGGATGAAATGATGGATTTCCTTTGCCTAAAATTTTAATTGCATGAAAGGTAAGATTAATTTTCTTGAGATGCAGAAATGATATGATAAGACCAAAAAAGTTTAACTTACAATTGGAGTTTCACCAGATGAGAGTCCGGAAGCAAGCCCAGCAATTCGACCCATGACCGTATTGTCGCCACAGCTGATAACGATTCCCTTGCAAGTACCTTCAACAGCATTGGTGGAGAAAAAAGCCAAGTTTCGTGTTTCCAATGGATTTTCATGAGTGAAATCTGGTCCCCGAGTTTGAGGTTCGGATTCACCGGTCAAAGAAGAGTTGTCGACCTAAACATTCAGTAATACTTTTTTAGAATCGCTATTTCCTTTAAAATATTAATTTTTTATAATGGAATTTGTCCAACCTTGAAACTCCTAGCTTCAATAACACGAATATCGGCCGGGACACGATCACCAAATTTTATTTCAACAACATCTCCAATTGTAAGTTCTTCTGCTTTTAATCGTCAATTTTTGTCCTTCACGGAGACAAGTTGCGTATTGTGGAACCATATTCTTGAACGACTCCATAATCCTGGAGCTTTTCGACTCTTGGTAGTATGAAAAGCAACCAGTAATCACCACCACTGCGGTCAGTACACCGCCAAGGTACAACTATAGACATTTACAAAACAAAACCAAAATCATCATCACTCATTTCATTAATTCTCCTGAGACGCTATTATTTTGCATCAAAAACTCATTAAATGAGTGAAAGAATAAATCCCGGCACTTGATACGTTATAAACTTACATTGTCTTTCACCACATCTTCGTACGTGCTCGCTTGGATGGAATAGGCAATGAAGCACAGGAAAGCACCGACCCAGAGAAGAAGGGCAAATCCACCGAACAGGTTTTTGCAAAACTTTATCCATTCGGGTGTTTGTTTGGGAGGTGTTAGAGCGTTTGGCCCATCACGTTCGAAATTCTCACGCGCCTTGGCCTGCGTTAAACCCTGTAGTCGAATTTAAATAAAAAATATTAATTAAATCATAGATATAATATCATCATATTGTCAAATTGTTTTTCTATTCTTACCGTATCCGGGTTTGACCCTAGCCTCCTATAAAGTTCTTCGATGGGAATCTTATGGTCATCAAGATCTAACTCTTGTTTAAGATTGTCCATCTTCTGCTCCTTCGCCTGTTTTCGAGATACCTGCAAATTTAAAACAAATAATTAGTTTTCATAGTCCAAAGCAAAGGTTTTGTTCGTTAAGCCCCTTCACCACCGATTAGGAATTAAGAATTACGACCACCACCGCTGAAATTCTATATCTACGAATTATTACTCAAATTCTACAACAGATTTATAAATATAAGCATAGATATAAATACAAGGGCTAGTCTATAATTATTAAAAGCATTTTAGTCACACACTCATGCATGCAATTAACAGGTAAATTAATTATCAAAAAGTACAAGATGGTTTTCGCAGGTGTAACAAGAGTATGATGAAATATACGAAACCAGATGAGATATCAGATGACAGATTTTCGAAGAAAGTAACGGATTTTTGATTATATTTTATCTTGTTACTCAAAACTACCTTCTGTTTTCCCATGGCTGTTCGATTGTCATCTGGGATAGATGGGACGGTGGCTGCTCGGTATGAGCCTTGTCGATCAAACTATACATGCAGTAGATAGCAATATTGATTCATTCATTAATTAAACATGTATCCCACTTATGCCATTGCCATGAACGAAGAAATTGACTTTGTTCAATTTAAACTTGACAAGAAATCAAATTTTCTTTTGTTCTTCCCATAATTCTATTGCTTTTTTCCCCCCGACTCATCAGGTGCCGCACAGAAGACACAAATGACTTCAATTCTATCACCTTATCTCATTTTTCAACATCTTCAAACAAAATTAAGTGAAATGTAACTATGTCGTGGAACCGTAGCCCTTTTCAGAAACATTCCATTCCATTTTGAGTTAATGGCTGTTCGATTGTCATCTGGGATAGATGGGACGGTGGCTGCTCGGTATGAGCCTTGTCGATCAAACTATACATGCAGTAGATAGCAATATTGATTCAATCATTAATTAAACATGTATCCCACCTATGCCATTTCCATGAACGAAGAAATTGACTTTTTTCAATTTAAACTTGACAAGAAATCAAATTTTCTTTTGTTCTTCCCATAATTCAATTACTTTTTCCCCCCGATTCATCAGGTGCCACACAGAAGACACAAATGACTTCAATTCTATCACCTTATCTCATTTTTCAACATCTTCAAATAAAATTAAGTGAAATGTAACTATGTCGTGGAACCGTAGCCCTTTTCAGAAACATTCCATTCCATTTTGAGTTAGCTAAAAGTACAACTTTTACTTTCCGTTTTTGAAGGAGGTATTGTCTCTGTCTCCTGAATAATCTAAAATTGTAATTCCAATTCCTTCTAGTAATACAAACTAGTTTAACAACTTTATTTCATTTCATTTCTATAAGAGCAAATCAATAAACTTTAGCATGTCTGTCTGTTTTTTTTTTGCTAAATTGCGAAATAATAGCAACCGGAGCTATTTCAATCAGATTAGACATGCGTCTGTGCGTATGGATGATAGACGATAAAGTAGTAATACGAATTACCCTTACTGAATATCATAGTTTAAAAAGGGCATTCAGTGAATTGAACCCGATTAAGCTAATACTTGTTTGCAGAGGGCAAAAAACTTTCAGATTCCAAACCATATCTACCTTTGGTGGAATTTATAAACAGAATTTAATTCTAAACTACCTAGACAGATCTGAACTAGACTGAACCGGCTATTACTGGATATAAAACTAGTTTGATTCAGATATTAAAAATTTAATCTTTGTGGTTGTCTGGGACAGAGACATGTCCTCTTCTTGCTCAATAATGCTATGGCTATGCTAAAATTTAACTAAATTCATTTTCGCTTTCTCAAAGTACTAAATTGCGGGTAATTTTGCGTTTTCCTGCCTTTTGCTTGTGCTTGTGCCAAACAGCGATATAATAATATCGATCCTCCAGCCCAGTCCAGCACCGCACCTCGTTATTTCGCAATTCGCATTGTCTGTTGCCCCCCCTGAAAGACTAGAGCATATATGCCTTAGCTAGCGTGACTCACCCACCGACCCATCAAACCGAACGAACGTCTGTTTTTAAAACAAATTAATAATTCAAAAAGGTGGTCACGCCCATTGCGGGTATTGCCATTGCCTGGCTGCCAGCATGACTGCCTTATGTAAGTGGCAAATGCTCCAAATTGTAGTACTATCCCTACCCTGCGAATTCGAGTTCATTCTTAAACATGCGTTAAGCTAAGCTTGAGTTGAACGCCGCCGCTTGCTTTTGCTTTGCTAATCTAACCCTTCTCCTCCACTTCAACTTAAAAGTTAACCACAACATAGCATTGTGAGATATAACCATGCCAATGCCTGTCCGGCAAATGCCAATCGCATCGTACGTACCGTACGCACTATCCATTCTATCACATCCACGTGTATGCTCGATATTCTGCTAAAGTGCGTCGAATAATAACCCCGTTCGTTCCTATCCTCACGATTACACGCATAGCAGTGGTTGTAAATTCACAATTCATTCAACGACCTCTTTCAGCCAATTTTTTATGCCTACTGCGACTGCATTGCCTACCATTTCTGTTTCCATTCTTCTCAAATAACATGGAATATTTTAATAATGACTGTAAATGACAATATGATTAGGCGAGGCCTTTTTTCGTATTCAAATAAAGTAAATACAGTTCTGGGTCTAATAACGGTATCATGTTACCAATTTGGTCATTCATTCGACTGACGAACATTAAAAGCAGCTAACTGGTACTCAATTTCAATTCACTAGACTAACAACTACTTCCACTATGCTATGCATGCATGCATGTATTTAATTCGCATGGGGTATCGTGATGCTAGGCCATCTCATCTCACCACACAGCAGCATTCTGTCTAATTCTAATCTAATCATTAACAAATTTCATCCAATTGTACACGACACACAATTTTGAGTTTCCAAAATTAAAATGAGTAAAAAAATTCTTACCGCGTTCGACGACATATTGCTTCCTGAGAGGATTCAAGGATGTCACAGGGAAAAATGGTCCTCTTCTTTAGAGGGATTTATTCACTCAGCCAGACAAACAGTCCAGGCACACAACACCCAAATAAAGTAAAATTGCACTGGAAGAATTAGGCTGATCTGATTTATCTCTCTTCCTAGAGATAAAAACTTTCACCGGTAAGTCGTAGGTTTTGGGAGATAAAGGTAATACTGGAGCTCAGCAGTCGTCACCTGTTACAAAAAATAAAACAAGGTCCAAGGTTAAAATTAACTCAGTAACAAGGCGGTCAGTCAATACAGTTATCCCTGATAATTTTACCGTTAACGTGAAAGTAAAACATATAGATTCAAGAAGGGTTAGAATAAATAGTAGATTATAGATAATTTGTAGAATATCGTACCTTTTCAAGATGATTTCTGTTGATGAGAAGGATATTCCAATCCAATCCCTTTCCGCGTGTTACCTAAATTTGGGAATAATTTGTCGTAATGGTAATGGCAGTGATAGAGAAAGGGGCAGCGGCATAGATGCCAACGTGGATCCTTTTTGATGCCAAAGGTTAATGGGTCAACAGTTCCGCACCGCAGCTAGCTGCTCGTTGGAGAAATCTATTAGGCACTAACTTAATTTCCGATTCCAATTCCTCTTTTTTTCCCCAATGAACACTTTTGCACAACAACAAGTCCGAAGTCAGCCGAATTAGGATGACTGACTGACTGACTAGAGTTCTGGTCTTTGAAGATTCTCGCTCCCCTGGAGAAATTGACAACAACGAGAGAGTTTTCTTCACTGAGAGATAACACTCAACTCAAACGCCGCCAAGGAGTAGTGCAGGAATAAAGAGTCTTTTTTTTCTTCTTGCACTGCTACTCCTTCCTTCCAATGACGCCAAGTCCCAAACTGGATCTTACTAGAAAAGAGATAACAAATAACAGAAAATTAAAATTCCATTCATATGTTCAGATATTATAACTTTCAGATTTCTTAGCCGCAGCAATCTATTTAGGGTTAAAAGCTTTATCAGGCTGGAGTCACGCGTTCGGAATTTTACATAACACAGGCTACTGGCTTAGGAATTTTTCAATCTAAAAATTAAGAATTTCCCAAAGTTCTAGAATTGTGCGTAACCAAATTCCAACTTCCTGATATTAAACTGACTACATAAATTAATTGTTTTCGCAGTTGACCCGTTTTACTATCAAATGGCTTTGGCTGTTAATCCGTTTACTTTCCTTGGAGTTAATAAAATCTGCTTTCCCTATACTGAGCAGAGCAGAGCTTAAAGTTTTACACATCAAGAGGATATTCATATCACGATTTCACCCGTCCTTCCTTCCTTTACGTAAGTAAGTAATAAAAGCGAAAGGTTTAGCTTAAGCTTCTGATCTGTCCATAGGTTTAGTTTAGATTTGTTTTTCAGCAAATTAAATGGACTGGGACTGGGGTGAAAGTTCCATCTGTCCTTGTACATGTACACGAATACGAATGTAACCTACCTAAACCTAATCGTGATTCAGTTGGAGAATCATGACACTATGACATTTTAGTAGACTCAAATGAAATGAACTACTACTAAAGGCTTAAGACTAGAGACTAGAATCCGACTGGGAATGATGTAATACTTTGCCTGGTGAATTGAACTCTTTGGCCCTCAACTAAAACCACAGGAGTCAACTTTGTCTTTCGAAATGACACGTTTGTGGTTCAATTCATTAATTTACATTACTGACTGAGACTTCTTGTATCTGTCCCAATCCCACGCTACTCCACTACTTGGAAGTCGGAAGGAGTCAAGTCAAGTACGACAGACTGACTACCACCGCCATTCCATTTAGTTCCTGACAGACAGCAAAACCCTTCAAGAACATTACCGACAGGGTTTAAAATTTCCCAAAAGACTGATAGCTGATCCAGCAAAATTTCCTAGCCTAGCTGTCCATCATTTTCATTCGATTACGAAATATTAATTATTGCAGAGAGAACTGCACAGCACTTGAACAAAAATAGTTTAATTTAACAAAAAATGAAAGAAACCTTCAGCCTGATGTCTGAGAGATTTCCGTTCTCACGCTCCTCTCAGATATGATAAGACAAGAGATAACAAATTATTTGTAGTGTCAAATTCGTGTCGTAAAATTGTCTAGTCAGGTCTTCCAATTAGTTTTTTGCAAAACACATTTAACGTTCCACCACTCGCAAATAATAATGAGGGCATAAACAGATACAGGAAAATAATAATAGCTAGCCTAGTTTCCAGCACAGCAATGCAATAACAAGAAAATAAATTTGAGTGTTTTTAAAGACCGCACAGCATACTAATGCAAAATCCAGGCTAGGAGCCCTATGGAAATCTGAGAAGAGTAGATTCAAAGGCTAGCCCATTATTACTGTGGTGGTAATTTGGTAGGAATAAATAAGGAGTAGTTGGGCCATTTTAAGATACCACAATTTTAATTTATTACCACCACAAGCAACCCTTTTCATGTCTTGCAAATTTTATGTTTTCCAGTGGTTTTGATGGAGAAATTTAATCCTGATGATTACTTTTCATCATCATCATCATCATTATCTCCATCCTAAAACAGTAGCAGTAATGAAATGAACTAGTTAAATCATTAACAAGCCCATCATTGCAGTGTAAAAAAATAAAAATGAACGGAATTTGCATTATATTATAATATTTCGCTTTTAAATTAAATCTCATATATGCTAATGCTAATGCCTTAGCTATGGCTAAGCCAAGCTCAAGGAATAAAGCCATTGCCATTGCCACTCTTAAGATACATCACTACTTCGTGCATTCTTCCACGTGCGAGCTCACATTTTACGTCACACCTTGGCCTACTCTCGCAAAAGTTTCGATTTGCTCTCTTCGTCCAGTGCCGAAGCCGAATTCCTCCTACTAACTTTATACGTACGTACGTCTACGTTTGGCTTTTACCTGTCTGCCCTTAAAGTCTAAAATTAGGAAAGGGTTCGCGGAGGAACAGGAACGTCAAATACCTGTCAACATACTTCACATGGCGTCCAAATCGATAAATCCATTACTAAATTCAGACTCTGTCTGCCTGCCTGACTTTCCCCTTCATTCCTTCCTAAGCCTAAGCAGCGGCGAAATTTAGGAGAGAAGGATTTATTTTTAATTTTCACTTTCCCGTCAAAGGGGTCCAGGTGGTCCTGTCGCTCAATTTTGAAACCAAAAGCAAAGAGAAATCATTGGCAATGGAATGGGGGTCTCGACTACTAGAGCTTCCGGCAAAAAACCGATCAAAACACTAAAATAATCCCTTTCAAATATTTCCACTACAACAAATAAACCACAGACCTAATTCCTGCCTGCAAAATATTTGGCTAACGAAACCATAACCTAGGAAAAACACCGAAATTCGCCGGCCACCCACGATAAACTGACATTTCCTGAACAGTTGCAGCTGTCTTGTCTACGTAGTAACATCAGTCAAGTCAAGTCATGAAGGATTTTCCATGAGAAATTAAACCGCATCTGCCTCCTTCGTTAGTAGAAGGACCGCTAAACTAATTAATCCAAATGCCCACCCATGCACTAAGCGATTACGATTGCTGCCGCTGCTGCACCCTGCATTGAATGGTTGATATAAATAAATACGAGTTCACTGAAGGCAAGGCACGGCAGACAAGAAAATTCTGTTAATTTAACACTAGAGTAGCTACGCCATTGCCATTGCGAATAAACTGAACCCGTTAAAATAGAAAAGACAATGACAAAGATGAGCCGCTCCACTCCATTCAATTCCATTTCTAGAGCTTATTCTGCAGTTTCTGACTCTGGGTGGATGTGCTGGAAATAATAACGTTGTTAATGTTATCCAGCTCTAGCCACCAGCAGCAGCGTGAGAAACCTTATCTTCCCTCAAATCTAATTTGGTTTTCTTAATGATCACTCTCCAAGGAATTAATTAGAGGACAAAATACCTCTTCTTCTTCATCACACACCACGAGCAACTCATCTTTCTGCTGTGCTCTGGAACTTCACTCTACTACTTCAAAATCTAACCAAGCAATTCCTTAATGAGGCTTTCAGATTAAACAAAATAAACTGACTTCTTCCTTCCTTCCTATCTTTCACACTTGAGAATTGAGCATTTAGCACATGCACAACAAGGTAAATGTCAAAGGTTAACACTGCCACTGCCACTGCCTCAGGCAGACCACAAAACACAAAATATGTTTTTAACCAAATTAATTTTCACAAACAATAATAAAAACAGAGGAGCTAAATATTATTGCATTGTGTTGTGCATGAACCAAACCGACCGACTAGTTCTTCACCTCTAAAACTTTGCATTCCGTATGAGTCAACCGAACCGAAGTTTTGCCCTCAGGGTTCCACACCTTGCTTTGCCAGAAAACGCACTGGCTTTGAGGTATAGCTTTTGTTATTTAACCCTTCCTTCCCTTGGCTTTGGCATCTCATTCCATTCCGCTTGCCACCGCCCGCCCGGATCAAAACCCATTCGTGCCAAATTTACCAACACTAAATAAAAAAATAAATGCGTGTGTGCGTACGTGCGTAATATGGCTATGCCAGCTTAGGGTGCCAATAGGAAGCAATAGTACTACTACCTTGCAATTTTAGTGCGTGTACAGTGTACGCTTGCTTATGGCAATGGCAACTGTAACATGATAAAAAATTTATACAGGATTGGGTTTGCAAGGCAATCAAAAACAATCGAATCGACTCTTCTACATGTTAATGCTAATATTATTCATTATTCACTCTGTTCCTTTCACAAGGGTAGGGAATAGACTNTTTCACAAGGGTAGGGAATAGACTGTTTTTGCCTCAGTGAAATGGAAAATGCACTAGAACAATCCAGTAGGACTAAAACTAAAAACTCCAACTCAAAATACAAATCCCATTTTGCCTGTCGTCCTGTAATCATTCGCACTCCACATGCTCTAGCTCTGATTTTGTCAAGTACGTACGTTTGACATGCTATAGCATATTGCAAACTTTTTAAACTTCTCATTCGCCTGTCTCTGTCTCATGATGATAAATTATTTACGTACTCTAAATTCTACTCACTCGGAGACACCGACCAGATTTACTCTACTACTGCTCACACACTTTTTATTATCCATCTCATATAGTGTCATAATCTTTTCCTTGCTTTGCTGTTCTGTATTTAACTTTGAATGACGTAGATGTAGTAATACTACACATATAGAAAAATAAAATACGGACAGATAGATTGCAAAAAATAAGGAGACACCGACCAGATTTACTCTACTCTGCTCACACACTTTTTATTATCCATCTCATCCTCTGTCCTGTCATAATCTTTTCCTTGCTTTGCTGTTCTGTATTTAACTTTGACTGACGTAGATGTAGTAATACTACACATATAGAAAAATAAAATACGGACAGATAGGTTCTCAATCTCAAAACACATGTTTGCAAAAAATAAGGTCCAAATCAAAACCTTTAGAGTTATTTAACTTATATTATACAACACACATACGCGTAGCCGTACGTACGTACGTACGTGACATGAAGAGTTATCTTATCCTTCCTTTCTTCTTATACTTTACAAGGGTTTATATTTTTCCTCTTAAGCTTATCCACCAAAGGCATAGGCAAAAGCAAAATGCCAATGCCCAGTCTAGCTTTGCCTTGCCTGCCAGTATCATCCGTGGATCTGCATGCATCTCAGCCTGTTTTATTATTTTGCTTTGCTAAGAAGGTAGGAATGAGACGAGCTACGAGCTGAATACTTAAGTAAGTAACCAAAGGGGTAAAGAAGCATTTGCATAGCTCGTAATATCCATGTATCCAGGTCTGGCCTGGCCGGACTGACAGTCGCAACGCAAAGAAAAAAAGGAATTATCACAACCGTCCAAGGTCTTTTTATCATCTACTACAGCTACTAGAGTGAAGTCCTAGCCCTCTAAACACTTGAACTTTTAATTGCCTAGCTAGCAAGCTAGCGAAGCCGACCGGCTTGCCTGCCTGCTTACTCCGTCTACAAATTCTAACACAATGTAATGCAAAATCATGCTAAGTTTTTGCATGCATGAGTGATTACCATAGTAGACGCAGACGAAACTAAACCACTGATGTGCGTGCGCCCACGAGCCTAGAGTTCAGACCGACCTCTATGCAAAATTGTTAAATGTAATAGTAATGCAAGGCAATGCATAATACATTACACGAAAGGAAAAGGAATACAACCCGTAAAAATAATTACCAGGTAGTGCAGCAGCAGCAAGTTATGGAAATTGGAATGGGCGAGTGCACTATAATAAAAAAATTATTGCAAATCCTATTCAATTATCAAATGCACCAGTGGGTGGAAGTTGATTTGCATTTACAATTATCAGTTGATTTATGATTGCGTAATCAGGGCCAGCTATCAATTTGGTTCAGTTTGTACAAACTGAACTTTAAAAAGTTAACTGTAGGTACCCGGCCTATAAAAAATTGCAACAAATTGAAAATTCGTAAACTTTATCTTAAATTCTCTCCCAAATAAAATTTTCTGGTATAAGAACTCATGATACTACAAAAAATTCACTCGGAATCCAATTCTCTCGATTCTGGCACCGAATTCGGTCAATTTTGACATTCTACTCCAGACTAAGCAAAAAAAAAATTAAGTTCCTTACGTTGGTAAAAATTAAGAGTGGGTGAGATTCGGTTGGTTGATGAGTGCAAAAAAAATTCCAGAGATGAAAATGCTTCAAGTTCCACTCCGGGCCGGGAAATGTTCACCCGCCTGCCTATCAATCTGCCAGACTTTTTTTTGACTCTGTCACCTACTTTTACAAGACGACGACACTAAGTTGGCAGAACCACGGCCACTCCTTCCTTCCACTTCCACTCGTCTTCAACGAATGCCCCGCTTCGCTCGTTGTGCAAAAAAGTTTGCCCAGCGCTTCGCTCAGCTCAGGAGGAGAGATTCGCCGGCCGGGAAGCTGGTACATGGTTTGGCATGGTGGAAAAATTCCACCAGTCCAAACCGCCTCTACGCAGTATTGATTAGAACAACCGCCTACCTACCTACCTAACTACCCCGTACTGGGTCTCTCTGTTAAAGTCTCTATCTCAAATCCCTCAGTCAGGATACATTCCGACTAGTCAATTTTAAAATG
>WJEZ01003063.1:0-11687 GCA_009869925.1 Thalassaphorura encarpata
TTGTTAACTGCCTTTGGCCTGGGCTGGGCAGGGCATTCCGTTCAATTCGACCAGTACTAAAATTATTCACGCACTTCGCGTCAGATGATGACGGTGACACGCATGGTTGTCAAAATTAACTTAAATTGCTCTGATTTAGTATATCAGGTCACATTTCGGGTCACACGTGGATTTTTTTACTGTATTTGGATGAAATGAAAATTCATAAAGACATTGACAATTACTAAAATTTTGTACGTACTTAAGCTCAGATCTCATTAAATTATCATACGCGTGACATGACAGAAATTTGATTATCGTAATCATGTGTATTCTCATTCTCACGCCTCAAGTAAAATCTAAGATAGTAAATTTAACGTGTGCACAATTAATTACATGTTTATTAATCGAGTAAATAAATAGACGGATAAATTAGCACAGAGAGACACATAATTAATGACCAAACCCAGCGTGAGGATCGCGGCATTGACTTGGCTTTTGACATTGACTTTGGATTATGTTAATTTTAAGGATTCCAATTAACACCTGGGTTATTTATTGTAATAATGATTCGCAGTGCGATATGCGAGTCCGTGCTGCTTAAGCGTAGACAGGGACATAAAGATGTGTTGACAGGAATTTGGATTGAAATTGAAACCGACAGAGATAAAAACAAAAAAACCAAATCTACGCATGAATTGTATTATACGTTGAATAGCCAGCCTTGCCATATATCACGTTTCATTTCATTTTACATTTCTAACTTGGATGGACCATAACCCTAACACTAGACGCAGAACTATGCACACATTGTGTGATCTGATCAAACTGGTTATTTTCATGAGGATGTAAATTAAATTAAAAGCCCTGTTTGCTTTCCACTCGTACTTGAAAATGTCGTGTGTGGTTGTAAATTATCAAATCTTTCAGCTGCTGCTTAGCTTTGTCTTCATTTTGTGTTCTTCGTTGCCTGGATTTATTAAATTATTAACGAAATTTTAATCAAATAGCAATAGTGTCACTAATTTCCTGAATTAAACTCTTTAATCAGCTTAAAAATCGTAAAAACTTAAAAGAGCAGAATTAGAAAACAAATATTTGGCCAGTTCCTTGTGTTTAAAGAGTCGAAATTGATAGAATTATTGAAATATGCAAAAAATCAAAATAATCAATGCAAATTTACTGGAATTTCAAAAACTTGGTCCAAGAATTTTTGCATTAAAAGCTAAAGTGCCCACATCCCAAATCCACGTGGTTCTGTTAAATTGAAATTTGCAAAAATCCTGATTGTCAGCTCCTGAAGCAATAAAATAGCAAGAATTATGTGAATCCAATCAAAATTAAATGTTTTATTGATTCGATTGTTGCATAATGTTGAGCAGTCAAACTGGGTGGCCAGTCACGGCCAAACTAACCAAGAGAAATTTTCCATTTCCCTGCTTAAGCTCACCCAGTCCATTAGGATTAGAATTGAATTATTTTGCAATGCAAACACCTGTTGCTCATTGCTGTGCTTTAGCTGGTTCCTCATCTAATGTGTGAATTTAACTAAGCAGCGTCAATTTCTTCTGCACACGTTTAAATCCGGATATAATGACATGTTAACTTATTTCTATTGTTTCTGAAAGGACAAGACAATAGAAATTTGTCAGGAGCAAAAGATTTATTAACCTTTCGTTCGACTCGACGACTCTGACATGGCCCAAACTTCCAGGACGGCCAAGGTCAGGGATATCCTGGATCTGGGAATTTAAAAGAAAGGAAAGGTCGCCTTGCTTTTTTGCCACGCCGCAAACAAAGCAGAAGGTCGTATTTAAATTAACTGGATTAAACGAATCGTGCCAAATTATTGTAATTTTGGAAAGTTTTTGGAGAAGGTCACGGAATGCATGCTATTAGTTTAATTGAAAGTGTTTTTTGATTTGGACGTTTCGATTTGTTTTGTAATAAAATCTGATCATATTCAATTAGGTAGAGGCAGAGGGTAAAATTACATATAATATATTGTAGAATTTTGTAATTGAGATATATAGGGCACCAAATTGCAATTTAATACCATTTTGATCAAAATATCCACATGTTCTGCTCTGTTCTTGTGTCCAAAATAATTTTTACGTACAATTTTGGTACACTTTTACGTACATGGTTGTCACTTCGCCCTTTCAAGCTACGTTACAATCTGATGCTATACAGATATGAGCTGAGGTTTTTCAAATGTGCATTTCTTTTTTGATTTTATACTCCATGTCCATTTCCTGTCAGTCCGTCAATCAAGTTTGCTACAAACTCAACTACTAACTAAACGCTCAACTCTGAATCCTGAATGCATAAATAAAGATGTGAATTGGTAGACAAGTTGTACAATGGGAGAAACAAGTGGCATTTCTCGCCATGCACTTTATACTTGCACTGACCCTTCTTTTTTACTTTGTTTTTCTTTTCTATAATCCTATGCAAATTCGTTTCGTACTACTGTACTCGAAGGCTTTGTTGTTATGCTGCTGCTATGAGCTAAATTCCATCACTGCACAGCAACTGTTGAATACATTTTTAAGAATTATAGTCTAATCTGTGCATCCATTCCAATGTACAAAAATTTCAAATCAAGTTATTTATAACCAAAAACACAATTCTAATTTTTCAATTTTATTCCAGGTCGGTCACAAGCGGGGCATTTTTTCCTAAGGGGTCAGGGTCGTCTATCTCGAATGACAAGTGATTGTGGCAGTTGGACCTAAAATTTTCAAAATGTTGGTCAAGATTTCATTGTTTGTGATTTATTCTTTTTCTCTAACGGCCATTGACGTATGCCCAGTATGGCAGAGGCTCTTTCGCGGATATTCCGGTAAGTTAACTAAAAATTTCCAATAAAAAACACGCACATGTAACAAGTATGAAATAGAAATAGAATGTTCAGGTTCAGCTATTTGAAGGATTAAATTGAGTCATTAATTTTCATTTACTACACTCACTGACATGCATTGCAAGTTGCAGTAATGTGCGTAAATGAATTTAGATTTTGTTCTATGAATGAAACACGAGTAAAAGTTTCATATTTCATTCCATTGGAATTTGAGGTTCTTGATTTACCCTGAACGCACATTTGCACTTGATCTGTCCTGAATTGCTTCCTGATACTAGTCCATGTTCAAATGATATTATTTGATTCCTCTTGGTTCATGTAATCAAATTTACTTTTTACACAGGGGAGTTTCTGTGAAACCCGAATCGGTGGATGTTGCCCAGGGAGAATAGACGAATGTTCTGTCCCTATCCTTGGAACACTTTGCTACTGTGACCATTTTTGCAATCGAACCGATAATCCTGACTGTTGCCCAGATTTTTGGAATTTTTGTCTTGGTATTAAACAACCACCGCCTGAAGAGCTCAGAGGTATATGCATATAATTGGTACATTTTTTTGATATAGCAATATAGCATCCAGGAGGTACTCATAAATATCAATTCATACGCTATGCCACGCCATTCACCTAATTAATGGCATTTCTGTTGGACGTGTGTAACCAAATCAGTTGAAGAAATAAAAACTCAGGACACTTGACACAGGCTCAGTTCAAATTAATTTTGATGAGAGGATAAAAGGAGTTGTTGACGGTTAAAGTTATGGAGGGTGTCTGATTACAATTTACAACTCTATAAAATCTTTTCCGAATCGAGTGCAGCTCATAGCTAATAGGACTTACAGTATCAAAAATTATATAAAAATAGGAGACAACGTTAATTACGAAAATCTAGATTTTACTAGTTTTCTTTTCTAAATATTTTGATTTTTATAATCTAGATTCATGTATATCCGAAGGACGAGCTTTTCCATTTGGTGCAAAACATAAAATCAACTGTAAGCAATGGTGAGATTTTCCCCCTTCTTCCTGTTTTTCCTAGTTTTCGGATTAAGGTATTTCACCCTTCGTGCCATACGCTGTCTTAAGCACCCTGTGCCTTTGCCTTTGCCTCTACTACTAATTACTTTTACTCTCACGGTGATTTGGGCATTGGGCCTTCGCATTTTGAGGAAAGTGCAATGGAATGAAAGTAATTTGGCTGAGCATATGCTCTTATTGAAGAAAGCATTTCAAGTGCAAGTGCAGTGCAGCAGCAAACTTTGTAACTTTGTTATTGCTTGCCAAGCACTCCAACTCCAAAACATTTTCACTCATTAGCACTGCTCCAAATGAAAATCCAAACCAATTTTTTCACACCCTTCGTGCCATACGCTGTCTTAAGCACCCTGTGCCTTTGCCTTTGCCTCTACTACTAATTACTTTTACTCTCACGGTGATTTGAGCATTGGGCATTCGCATTTTGAGGAAAGTCGAAAGTGCAATGGAATGAAAGTAATTTGGCTGAGCATATGCTCTTACTGAAGAAAGTATTTCAAGTGCAAGTGCAGTGCAGGAACAAACTTTGTACTTTGTTATTGCTTGCAAGCACTCCAACTCCAAAACATTTTCACTCATTAACGCTGCTCCAAATGAAAATCCAAATCAATTTTTTCATCCTTCGCTATTTATTTTGAGAATTTTCTTAATGCATTGAAGGAAGTACACGGAATAAGAACAATTAGCGTTATTTTGAGAAGAAATACTTATCAAAATAGTATACTTTACTGTTTATACCTTAAGTACAGAGTTTAAGCTTATATAACGTACGTGATGCAAAATTAGATTGAACTAGGTTTACGTATAGCTGGTGACATTAATCCACAAACCCAGATTTATTTATCTGAGCAAAACCAGCAGCCCGGCGTGGGCCAAATATTGTGTTTATATTTTCCTCTGGACTTGAATTAATTTCGTTTTCCTTCCCTTCCTTTCCTTCTGATATTTTGATTAAGCTGAACCAAATCGACCAAGCTGTTTGTCTAGTCAAGTCAAGTTGGTTGAATGAAATAAATGATTAATCATGAAAAGCAGCCAGGGCATCTGTGCGTGGCCTGTGCTGTGGATAAATAAGAGAGAGGAAAACAATAACAATAACTCAATTCTACTCCAATGCGATCCGATTCGGTGCTACCGTAGGAAATGAAAGTTATTAAAGAAGAAGTTGTAACAGTGCGTTTGTGTAACCCGGTAGCGTCGAACTCATATTGTGCGTAAGGTGTCTGTTTAATGTTTATGTAATGTTTTGTCTGTCCGTTCTGCCCTGCTCTGCAGTAAATGCGATCGAGCCCCATACGATAAAACCAAGACGGAATTCCTGTGTGAGACCGACAAATGTATAATAGAACCAAGTCTCATCGAGGTCATCAATGATGGCGGATTTCTTTGGACAGCCTCCAACTATTCGGACTTTTGGGGTCGAAAATTATCTGAAGGGATTCTATACAAGTTAGGGACTTTGGAACCTGAGCGTGCGGTAAGTGTAAGTCTAGCGTGCGGCTAGAATTATTTTTCACGGTAAATTTAAATTTGAACCATGCCAAATAGAACCAAGTCTCATCGAGGTCATCAATGATGGCGGATTTCTTTGGACAGCCTCCAACTATTCGGACTTTTGGGGTCGGAAATTATCTGAAGGGATTCTATACAAGTTAGGGACTTTGGAACCTGAGCGTGCGGTAAGTCAAGTCATTGTACTAGAATTATTTTTCATGGTAAATTTAAATTTGAACCATTTCATGTGAATTGACTAGGTGAGAAGTATGGAGCCGATAAAACACATTTACGATGAATCTCGACTTCCGCGCTCATTTGATGCACGGAAAACTTGGCCAGGACTCATTCACCGAGTTCTTGACCAAGGATGGTGTGGATCTGACTGGGCTATGACTACGTCTACTATCACAGGTAGGGCTAAAGCACTATAGGTCGTTTTATTACGGTGTCTTGAATTAATCAAAATAAACTAGTACTAGTACTGGTACTGGCTGGGCAATAAAGTCACGATCAAATAAAGTGAATCTTAGTTAGCAAAAAACAAATTGGCTAAGCTTGGCTGAACAAAGACCATACATGTACCATTTACTTATTTTTTATTCTACAAATTGCCGTGAGTCTCGCCAAAGTCGTAACTCGGGAGTTGAGAATTAATTTATGTGTCATTTGAATGAAGATTCTTGAATTGTGTGATTTTTTTATTATGTAGCTGACAGACTCGCGATTCAATCCAAGGGCGCAGAGGTCGTTCAATTGTCTACTCAACATTTGGATCTCTTGTGATAGTCGAGGTCAACAAGGGTGTACGGGTGGACATTTGGATCGGGCTTGGAATTTTATGCGAAGATTTGGGTATGCTACAATTTTCATGGTCAAAGGTCATATGTGGTCAGGACCTCATTTGAGTCAACGTACGAAACTTATGTGCTTTGAAAACTAGACCTTTTCTCCTAAAATGTCCTTTAATCAATCCAATATCTTCACGCAAGGTGCACACACATTTATTAGGGTGGACATTTGGATCGGGCTTGGAATTTTATGCGAAGATTTGGGTATGCTACAATTTTCATGGTCAAAGGTCATATGTGGTCAGGACCTCATTTGAGTACAGGTCAACGTAAAAGATTTTGTACTTTAGACCTTTTCTCCTGAAGTGTCCTTTAATCAATCCAATATCTTCACGCAAGATGCACACACATTTATTCGTATCGTAGAAAGGAATTGTAGATTTGGTCGAGGTGGGGTTAATGATGCATGAATGAGTTGAGTGCAATGTACAGTACAAGTGCAGAACACAGGACAGATGTTGAAATTTGAAAGCAAAGAAAATAGAAAAAGAAAACTTACTTTCTCCATATTCGTAACGTTATGCAGCTGCGGTAGAGTCCAGTCTTATTTTTACGAAGCCATATAATGCCAAGCAAAGGCAAAATTGAGGCAGTAAGAGGTTACGTTACGTAAGCTCTTTTCAGGATTTTTTTGTAAAATAGACAAAAATTTCAAATTTCAATTTTGGCCATGCTGTGAATATTTTCATGGACACCCACAACCTAAGAATTTGTATTTTTCAAACAAGTAAAGTCCATTTGTCATTTTAGAAGAAGGAAGTCAGGAAAAAATGAATAGAATATTTTCAATGAAAGGAATGTGGTAAAAGTTACATGTGAGACACGAAAGAAAGGAGCGAAAGTTTTAGATTTCTAGTTTTAGACTATGGTGTTCGGTATGTGTGTGTTAGCCAGGTAACTTTTACTTTCCTTTTTTTGCCATACATACGTCCTATAACAAAAAATGTCATTTGCAGGATCGTGGACGAAGATTGTTATTCTTACAAAAGCGGTTTGAGTGGGGACACTGGGTCTTGTTCAATTTCTCGGAGATTCAAGTCCCTTCTGGACATAAACCAATGTCGAGCCTCGAATACATTGAGCGGAAGAACAGAATTGTATAGGACTCAACCAGCCTATAGAATCAGCTCCAATGAAAATGATATCAAATATGAAATCATGACTTTTGGCCCTGTGCAAGGTGACCAAACCAAAAATTTCCAAAAACGTTGATGTATTTTGCAGACCTTAAAATATTTAAATTTTTTATCCAGCCGTCATGGAAGTCTCTGCCGATTTTTTCATGTATCGCAAAGGAATTTACAGAAAAGTTGGAATTCGGGCTGGGGAAAGAGTTGGGCATCATTCAGTTCGTGTAGTTGGATGGGGTGAAGAATTTTTGCAAGGGCGAATGAGTCAAATATTGGGTAAACATGTGTTTACATATTTTTTACAATAAAAATCCAAATATTTTATTTATCTTTTCTGCTAGATTGTGGCCAACACTTGGGGTCCAGCTTGGGGAGAGTCTGGCTACTTTAGAATCCTCCGTGGGGAAAACGAATGTGAAATTGAAACTTTTGTTATTTCCGCATGGGCTCGACCTGGGGACCTCAGAACTTCTTCCTCCAATATTCGTTCTAACAGAATTTGAACAAATTCAGAGCAGAACATGACAAATAGACGAAGACGAAGACGCAGTAATACTCTTCCTCACTTTACACTTATTCTACACAGTCAGACGTACATAGTACCTTAAACCCTATACTATACACACATGGCATGGCATGGCATCCGGTGAAAAGGACAAAAAGCCGAAAGTGACCTGTCAAATTCAGACGCACGCAGAGATTTCAATGAATGTCGGAAAAATCACTCCTGTAAAAATGACAAATGATGAAAGTGCTGCCGCTGCCAATGCTGATGTTAATGTCAATTTTAGAGTTTGTCATAAAAAGTGTTAGAAAAGTGATTTTAATTTTTTAAAAGTTTAAAAGCTTACCTTAGATTTTTTGTTCATAGACACAAGGGGTTAGGGACAGGCAATTATACAGTATGTAGAAATAAATTGTGTTCAACGATGGTGATTCATTAATTTTTAGGCTCTAATCAAAATTCTAATCATTTCTTCTTTGCTAAAATTATTATAGAGTAGTAGCATTGTTCAAGGATGTTCATTATTGTTGTAATTTGTAATGTAATTATTACTGTACCGGTCTAGTTTTAAAAATTTAATTGTTAATATAGTTTTAGAAACTACTAATTAATTCATAGTTGGTGTAATTTTTCCCGCTTATCATAAAGTGTTCATGTTTTGACGTTAAAATGTTAAATGAATTAAATTCAGTGTCAGTATAATTTACTAATGTATTTTATTTCATATAAATTTCATCAGCACTTCTGGCTCGAAGACATTATAGACTAAAATTCTATAATAGCGCATATTATTACGAGTATTTCTTAAGACTTCCCTAAATATTTGCTACTAGACTTGGGTAGAACACTCTCAAGGTCAAGATCAGATGGACTTCCAAGGATTGTGCCCAAAAATGAATGGCAGACACAGATCAAGATCCCAATCAAAATCAACAAGAGAGGAATATACAAGAATAGGCCCAACGGAATCATGCTCGTAGGGAGAATACGGACTGGAAGCATTATCCAAGAATCCTTTGGAATTCCATAAAAGCATATTATTACGAGTATTTCTTAAGACTTCCCCAAATACTTGCTATTAGACTTTGGTAGAACGCTATCGAGGTCAAGGTCAGATGGACTTCCAAGGATTGTGCCCAAAAATGAATGGCAGACACAGATCAAGATCCCAATTAAAATCAACAAGAGAGGAATATACAAGAATAGGCCCAACGGAATCATGCTCGTAGGGAGAATACGGACTGGAAGCATTATCCAAGAATCCTTTGGAATTCCATAAACTATTCCAGAATTCCTTCGCTCTAATCCACCTGGAGACCCGAATCAGATAAGATTAACTTAAAAAAATTGTAATTAGTACTTTTAATTACCAGAATTTCCGGACTCTTCAAGGACTACTCGTAACCCCCCGTATTTGGCTAGAACATAAGGACCCTCTTTTTTACGTAATTCAATTTCAGATGGTGTCGGCGTTGTCTGACAACTCCGATTCACACCAAGGTCAATGTCAAACAAGGAACTTGACTGAATTGGCCCTGCCAAGACTAATTCCTCAACGTTGTCGCCTAAATTATCCACTTCTGCATGTGACATTTGTTCCTCTGAATATGCATTGTACTCTTCATTTTCAGATGCTTCCTCATAATTTTCGTTTTCATCTTCGTCGTCCTCTGGCTCCAGATCTCCAAAACCGTTATTTACAAAAACAGAGTGATTGCTTTGTTCATCCTTGAGACACAGGCGCAGGGAACAAAAATTCAATGCTATCTCTTCCCATATCCTGCTTTTGCGTTTGCGCTTGCTCTTGCGCGTCAGAATTATTTACAATGGGTAATTGATCAGGCTCAGATTCATTAGAAAATACACTCGTAGCTGGGGCCGAAGCTTCGCATCTCCGCACAGCAAAAGCATTATGCCTCCTAATCTTGACATCTCTTATGGAATTTTTCTGTCGTAGATGAACTTTTGGGTTCCTTGAAATGAGCCCTAGAATCCTCGAGGTAACAAAGGATTGGTTCAGCCCGAGTGAGATAAGGGTTCGGACGAGTATTTGTATTCAGAAGCATCCCTCTCGTTGTATTAGTCACACTTTTCAAACACAAATGTGGATTAGAAGGTTTTGGAATTCTTGGTCTTCTCCCAGGAGCAAGTGCAACTCTACGACGTGCAAAATCAGCAGATCTGGAGGAAGTGAGCGGCGAATTTAGAGATTTCTGCTTACGATTTCTGATTTGTCGAGCTTCTTCCAACTTTTTCAAGGCAATTTCATAAGTTGAGGAAGTCATAGTTGGTAAATTTTTTGAGTCATGTTCAGGCTCAGGTTGAGGTTTTGGTCCAGATTCTCCAGGCGCTGTCCCTTCCTCTGATGAATAATTGAAAATCTCGGAACAAGTTTCAACTTCAAAAGCACTATGAGAGCTTCTACTTCTTGGTTCAAAAATTTCAGCTGGTGGCTCAGGCTCTTTCTGTGGTAGTGGTACTTTTCTCCAGATATATCCAAAATTCTCACTCTGAGATCCCATTCCTAGTTCCTGGCTACAATCCAAACTATTTGTGCTTCGAATTCCTCCTGGAGGATAAATCGCTGGATCTGTTTCAGCCCTACGTACGACTCGTGAGCGTGAGATATCCAAATTGGAATTTTTTGTGGCTTCATCTTGTGGTGCGATAGGTTCATCTACGAATGCGTTTAGCCCATGTGTTGATTTGTTTGCATTAGCCAAAGCTTCTAGTTCTGCCTTTAGAAAACTCTGTGAAGCTGTGAAAAGTCGACCTTGACCTCGGCTTCCGGACGGGTGTGAGTAGTAGGCTGAGTAATTTTCACTATTCCTAAGTTCAAGGTCAGGTTCGAAGTTGTGGTCGGCGTTTGAAAATCCCGCCAATGCTCGAACTCCCTGAAGAACGTCCTTAGAATCCATCGGCTAAGGACGGGAAAGGAAATAAGATTTCGGAATATTTTGGAAATACCAAAACATACCTCATTGTCCGTTTTCGCTAGAGCATAATAAGTTGCGCCTATCCCAGCAATGGCAATTCCTGTTGTGGCGTAAGTGGCAGCACTCCACATTTTTTCTAGTCTTAGATTATTGCCTAAATTTTCTGCTTATATAAATTAATTGGTAAATGGTCAAACTGAAGAACTGAGCTTCAAAATTACCTTGAAATTTAGAAAAACTCACAATTCCTAAGACCTACTACGGAATTCCTACCATTATTACTTCGTAACACGACATGGGATAGCAAAATTTCTCGTATCAAATCATCCCGGACCTGCCTGATGTTGTTTACATTTTCCTTATAACATTTTGGTTACCGAGTAAACAATGACACACACACACACATATGGATACAACAATTTGGATTTGATTTAATTTTTAATTTTATGCTACAATACCGAATAGTTAGTTTTATTTTCACAACACAATTTTGTTTCAGCGATTTAAGAATTCCTCTTCACAACATTCTTTGTGATTTTAATTTAAATTTAGGCATGGCAGATGTGACAAGGCATGACTTTAATTCTGTTCTCAAGTTTTCTATTTCTGTCCAAGAATTGTGCCCAAAAATGAATGGCATGCACAAATGAAGATCCCAATCAAAATCAACATGAGAGGAATATACAAGAATAAACCCAATGGAATCATGCTCGTAGGAAGAATACGGACTGGAAGCATTATCCAAGAATCCTTTGGAATTCCATAAACCATCCGCAGAATTTCTTCGTTCTAATCCACCTGAACAACCGGACTAAATTAGGTTAACTAACAAATTGTAATTAGTACTGGAAAATGAAACAAACACAAATTTTTAGATACAACAATTTGGATTTG
>WJEZ01003064.1:0-11686 GCA_009869925.1 Thalassaphorura encarpata
TGATTTGGGTTCGCGTAGCCTGTTTTGAAATTTAAAAAAAGTGTTAGTTTAGATAAGATTAAACAAAGACATATTAAACTAATGTGACTTGATTTCTTTTTTTCCTTACTTCAATTCCTTGGTCTCAAGGGAAGAGTTTTCTTTGTGTAAATCTGAGTCTTTTTCTCTCTTTCTTTTGGGACGTTCTGAACTTGATGAGGGCGCACTTTTGACAAGGGTCGTTGTCGTGACATGAATATTCTGCAAAATTTCTTCAGACTTTGACTTCGTTTTAGCCTCGACCTTAGCTTTACCGGTTTTCTCAAAATCAACAACGCCGGACGTAGTGGGTTGAGCTTGACTTTGATTAGTTTTTAGCTTTGACTCAGAATCCGACTCCAGCTTTTGTGAAACGGGAGTATCCTCGGTCTTTTTAGACTTAACTTTCTTGAGTTTTAAGGTTTTAGCTGCTTCGAGTGCACGAAGACTGAGTCTTCTCTCTCTGGATACTCTTAAAATTGGAGTAAAAAGCGCCCGTTTAACTCTCATTGTCACTGGAGAAATATTTGTTGTAGAAGATTCCGATTTTGATGCAGACATTCTGTTTTAAAAGACAAAAATAAGATTAAAATGAATTATACGAACACATTAAATAATACGAATATAACAAAAAAATTTTTCAATGCTTCATTACTTTGATCTTTCGGTTTTGATGTGTGATTTTCCTTCGTGCAAATCTGAGCCACTTTCTTTATCTCGCTGTCGCTTTCTTTTGGGACGTTCTGATTCTGAGCTAGGAGAAGTGTTAGGCGCAACGGTAACATTCTGGCCGATTTCTACACACTTAGCTTTAGGAATCCTGGGTTTGACTTTGACCTCAATGGTTTTCTCAATAGCACCAGCGGGACTTGGACTCAGCTGATCTTGACCTTGATCATGATTTTCGTAACTCTTTAATTTCGACTTTGGTGAATTAGTAGCCCCAGTTTCTTCCTCAAGTTTAGCCTTTTTGATTGTTGCGATATTAGCTGTACGGAGACTTTGTCTTCTCTCACTTGCAATTTTGGAAGAGGAACTCGTTAGCTTTGACTTACGCCCACGTTCCTTGTTTTTTTCAATTTTAGGTGTAACTGGAGATATGTTTGTAGATTCGAGAACGGAGGTCCTGTTTAAAAAAACAAACAATTATTCAATTATATGTATTGAATAATTTATTTAATCAGTGCACTAAACTACTTATGTGAGAATTTTAGAAATTCTCAGCAGACATATAAATTGGTAAATATAAACTAATTTAATTTTGTATTTTTCTTACTTTAACCGTTTTGTTTTCAGTTGTACTTTTTCCTCATTTATATCTACATCTTCGTTTTCCTCTTCTGGTTCCACTTGACATTTCCGTTTCAATTTAGCTTTGGCTATAGTTCCATGTACCTTTGACCTAGAAAAATATAACAAATTAATCTAATTAGCAGCTCTAGAACCAATAAAACTAAATTTTGGCATTACCTTTCATGGCTACGACTACGAAGTGATTGACTCGAACTGGGTTCTTTAACCAACTTAGATTTTCGCCCCATTCTCCTCTTAATTTTTATTTAGTGACCAACCACTGGAATAGACATTTCTTTCCTTGCATTTATAGATCAGTTGATAAAAATCCGAACAGAAAAGGCTAAGCAATAGGGGAATCTTTAGTTGAACTTTTACATTATTTTTTCTTGCCGAATTTTAAAATTTCTCCCGCTCTCCCGCTTAACTTTCAAAATCTCAACGAAAAATGAATGGGGCAAAGAAATATGAAGAGAAAAAATCTTAAAATCTAAAATAATAATTTCTGCTAAATTAGAATTAGAAAATATTCCAAGAATAATTAATCCATAGTTAGCCTCTGTGGTTGGCTAAGTCATGCTTGCTAACAGCTTTAAATTATTAATTTATTTTTCCGATACGTCAACCTTAATTTGTCTAATTGTCAGAATTACCATGGGCTGGAGGCTAGACTTGGACGAACAAAATATTTACTGAATTGTCTGCAATTAGTAGTAATTTAGAAGCATTTATTTGCGCATCGCTCATTCCATTTCAAGGCAAAACAACAGCGAATTAATTAATTAGGTAAGACCAGTATAAAAGCAGAACAATTCTGCTTGTACGTATTTTGTAGTTTAAAAATATTACAATGAACCGAAGTTGTATGAGTGTGGCTGTGCTTGTAGCATTGGCATTGGCAATTTCATCGGGTAATTTCTGACGACTATGTTCATAAATTTTTAAGTAAATAAAAATTTCATTTTTTCTTGCAGTTCCAGAAGCACAGGGTCTATCATGTTTAGTATGTGATAGTAGAGAGGATTCTACATGTACTGAGAATAATTATTCTCAGCCTGCAAGTGCCAAAAAGGATTGCAAGGACGTTCCAGCAGTCACTCATTCTGGAAAACGGAAAAGAACAATTCCAGCTGATACGTGCGCCACTGTTGTTGTCCCATGTAAGATTCAATAGAAATACTAATTAATATTAGAGGTTTCAACAAAATGTAACCAATATTTTAAAAATTCATAGCTTACGGCATCGTTGCCAGAGGTTGTGCATTCCAGAGAAGACGCTGGAATGCCAGACACGACAAAAGCTGGATGTACAGATGGAGGAGTTTACTCCATTTGTTTGTGCAAGTAAGACTAGCAATTAAATATTTATTAAGGCACCACGTAGCACCTTTAACAAGAGTTTCTAGAATTCAAGATTTTACTTACATTTTTTTACCTCCAGGGGAGACTACTGCAATAACTGATGCTGATGCCTTTTGTTCGCCTTTTCAGATCAAATAAGTAAACTTTGCACTTTGCAGAAATAATAAAGTTAATATGAGAAAATCATATTCTTTGTGTGTAATTATCCGCAATATCGTAATTTACTACTTGGATTCTATTAAAGTAAGTTTCTTAGGGTTTAGACTCATCAAAAGACATCTCGTAGTCTAATAACAGTTTAGTTTGACCAATTCAAGGTGTTTTCCTTACAACTGGTCAAACGCGTACGTATTAGCATTGATTAGCTGTATAACGTATTCCCAATTTACTTTCAATGCAATTATTTTGTAATGGCTTTAATTTAATTTATGACGAGGCTTGTAGGTGAAACCATTTTAATTCGTCCTTCATATGATTGAACAAATTTTTTATAATTAGCTAACCGAACAACGCAAAATACAGTCATACATAGCCTTCATCCTGTCCTTGGTTGTTCTATGTCGTAATTTTCTGGTAAAACTATTCTTCTAGAATCTTTATAAGAGTTTAAGAGTTACATAAGCAAAATATGATCAAACGATAGATTACGATCTCTACAATTTCAGAGATTAGATAACAAATATTATCTTAAATTTAACTACTTGCATACATAATACTCTAAGATCAGTTCGCTCCATCAATGTCTCTCAAATACAAAAGAGAATTGATCACACTTTCCATCAAAATATCATTACAAATTGTGGTGAAAGTATTTGGCCCGATTGTAACAAAAGGTCCAATTTTTCCTTCAAATGGTTGACACGATATTGCAAAGCGCGTGTCACACCCACGTCTTCGTTTTTCCCGTAGTAAGATCAGGATACAATTTGGAATTTTTGGTCAAAGTGTTGACAAGACGAGTTCCAATGTCAAAGCAGAAGGATGCAGCTAGTAGCAGTAGTGCTACGCATAATGAAATAAAATGAGGAAGCAAATTAAAATAATGAATAATGATTGTGATTCCCATCGCTGCGCTTAGTATCATTAATCCACCCAAATTCACAAATAATTTTCCTGTGAATCCCATAATCTGTTTGTTGACAAGGAACAAGGCTCGATAAAGGATTTTTAATTTGAAACGTTCATCAATTTTTCCGGGGGTATTGTTGGCCCTAAACAAAAATTACGTTCTAAGAAATCATTTTCAAACTCAGATTTTAAAATTAACCTTTTATAATGCTTCAAAATCCAAAGATTGAGGGAATTAGGCCAAATGAGCAGAAATGACGCTGCAATCATGACGTATGAGTCATGTCCTATCGTGACTGATCCAAAAGTGAATATGAGAAATTGTCCAAGGTTCGGGCTGAAGAAGAACACGGTGTCGATGGCGAATGAAATAGCTTGAAGATCCATAGACATTACACCAAGCACTATTAGTGGTGACCCGAAAACCAAAATAGCGATGCAAACACGTGTCAAAAATTTGAACAGTTTCTCAAGTCCATCCGCATTAGCAAACTCTGATGTTTTGAATGCTTTGACTATATTAACATAAAAATACATAATTTTAATGTAAAAAAATCCTTGAGTTGAATTTCTTACCCATTTTATGATTGAAGCGAATCAAAGAATTGACTGTAAGAAGAAGTTCCTCCTGATTGACAAGGCAGAAGCCGATTGCACCAGAAATACAGAAATGAAAGAGAACAAATCCCAAACACATGGTCTTCTCCCAAATTGGTAAAGTTTGCTTCAAGTACAAGAATATCAGAACGTAGGCGTTGATGGAAAGTCGTAACGAAACGGAAGAGTAAACGATGAACGAAATAAATGCATTGAAGGGCCCTCCCCCCTTAAACTTTATGACCCCATGCTTGGATTTAATTGAATGATATGGTATTAACAGAATCCAACGTCCGATCCGGTAATATAAACTAAGAAAATGAGTAGTTTCTCGAGATATCATTTTTCACTTTTAAAAAATAAACTCCGGTTACCTTTGATCGAGTCAATGGCCAATGACTTTATGAGAATTGTGCCTAACACGCGCGGGCAAAAAACCTTAGAGAAAATAATTGACAAAAATTTATTTAATAGTTTCAAAATGCCCACAATTTTGTGTTGCAAAATCAGATAAGCATATAATTTCACTGTTTGACAATCGTATTCTTAAGGTTGCCAAGATTTGATCAAGATTCTGAAGATTACCATTTTGACTTGAACTTTCTTCCACCTGCAGAACATGTACAACAATAAGGAAATTTCCTGCTGATCAATAATTTCAAACGTCATAATTTCATCAGTGTTGGTCATGTTTCAAGGTATAGGTTTATAGGTATAGATGAGCAAAACAACAAAAGCAAGAGATTTTTCTTACACGTGCTCGATAACAACTGGATTGAATTTTTAATATTAAAATTATTCACACAGATTTTCTACACAATTTCTGAAATATTAGACGTCCTATAGGATTGGGCTCCTTTGAGCTAGAAAGTACTAATTTTGCTGCCATACCATATGAAGGAATTGAGTTGCTAGTTACTCCTTCCTAATTTGCAAGTACAGAATGAATAATTTATTTAGAAGAACGTCTCCCTTTGGTTCACGAAATGTGAATCATTCGTTCGTCTCGTATCTACATTCAATTTCTTAATACCCAAAACTCAATTTGTTGTAATTACAGAAAAACGATTGAATGCAACAGTAATGAAGAATTCCTCGAGTCGCTTCGTCGTCGTTGTTAAATTCGTTCGGGAAAAATTAATGATTCGAATTCTAGCAAGGTCCTAAACTTTCACCAATTTTAAATTGGAAGTATAACGAATGTCTAACAATATACACTGATGTCGTTATGTATAAAATTTTGAATACCAATTCATTTTTTATTAGTTTTTTTCACTTTTTCGTCTAGCTTCTAGAATCGGCCCGTCCTCCTCAACTGACTTGTCTTCGCAGTTTTTTTGTAGAAATTGAATTATTTACTGACAGTTCAGCGGTTTGAAATGCTAAGCACTCAAATTCTCAGTCATCAGTTCATCAACTTCGCCAGCATAAGCTTCATTCCACCATGCCACTGCTTTACTCTGGAAATTTTATAAATCTTGGTTCTCTTTTCAACCTGACATCATTTCAACGGCTCACAGATCAAAATAAGAATCCTCTTGGCCTCTACACATTATTTACTGACAGTTCAGCGGTTTGAAATGCTAAGCACTCAAATTCTCAGTCATCAGTTCATCAACTTCGCCAGCATAAGCTCCATTCCACCATGCCACTGCTTTACTCTGGAAATTTTTATAAATCTTGGTTCTCTTTTCAATCTGACCTCATTTGAACGGCTCACAGATCAAAATAAGAATCCTCTTGGCCTCTACACTGTCGTCAAGCAAAAGCCAAAATCTTTTCTCTGTACTTGCAATACGATTGTGAATTGCTTGCATTTTATTTTTCAGGTTTGTGGATTCTTCTACCATGTCGAAGATTACAAGCGGAATAAATCTATAGTAGAGGGTGCCATTCATTTGACTTACATTGCTGGATTTGCAGGTGTAATCGTTGTGGCTGTTCATTTCTTGTTCTATAAAAATACCATTGTAGAAGTCGTCAATCAATCGATAAGGCTAACGAGTGGACAAGAAGGTAAAAGTGAATATTTAATAATTTCTTCCTAAAGTATTTGTAAAATTTTCTAGAAAATAATCGCATCGTCCGAACTCAATTGAAACTGATTGACAAAATATTGCTGGTATTGCAATCTGGATGCTACACTGCTCCATTAGCCCACACTGTCTTGTTTTGGAATTTCCCTCATCACAAACGATTTTTCCTAGCTTGTGTCCCAGGGGCGTGGCAATGGCAATCGAATTTTCCGATCAAGGTCGCATTTGCTCTCTTAGAGTATCATCGATTCTTTGCGGTTTGGATGGCACTGTTCACTGAAACTACGTTCAATTTAATATGCATTGTGACTGAAACAACATTGCTTGGATTGCTGTACATGAAAACAAAGTATGTGCGCGAATAAAATGGTGATTTAAATCAAGAATTGACCTCTGACCTCTTTCCTGTGTTAAAAGGGAAGAAAATTCTACAGAAGCTGAACAGACAAAATCCATAGCTATTTACCAAAAACTTCAATTATTGAACCAAATGTATTTTAATGCATTTGGATCATTCCTGCTCCCATGTCTTATTTTTTGCCTCAGCTGCGTTGTCATCCTCGCAGCTGCTGGATGCATTAGCTTGTACGACAAAGTTGAATTTCTTTTGATTGCTTTACTTTTTATTGGCTGGACTAGCTGTGGAGGAGTCGTTGCTATGTTTTTCGTAATTTCTGGAAAAGTTCATACTAAATCCAAAGCAACTGTCCTTGCCCTCAAGGCTGCTGTGGCTAAGCAACATAAAATCAAACAATTGGTTAAGATCTGCCCAGTTTTTGGAATCAACATTGGTCCATTTCGATGTGTGGACAAATTGTCAGCAATGATATTTTTTGATTTGATTATCTCGAATCTGATCACAGCACTTCTTACGATGAATGAATACTAATTATTTATTAATTTATTAAGTAATTTGACTAATTCTTAAGTATTTTAGGTAAATTTTATTCAATGGATTCAATCCATAGTTTTTCCTTCGTCAAAAAATTACTCTAACCAAATATGTGCTCAATGTCCAGGATTTTTGTTCGTATTTTATTATTTCCATCAATTGGAGACTATATACTTTACTTGTATTCCAGCAAAAAAATAAAACATTAATCTTATATAAATAAAAATTAATCGTTCGTTCTTTCTCCCAAAATAAGTTTTCATGGATGTGTTTTGCTTGATAACCTAATTTTGTAAGTATTTACTGATGTACGATATCTGGATTTGCATCATTATAACAATGAGTCAACCCGGAATTGATANATATCTGGATTTGCATCATTATAACAATGAGTCAACCCGGAATTGATATAAGGACATGAAATGATGGCTAATGCGAAATCAACTCCTCGCCTCTGACCTGACCTACTATACTCCGCATACAGTCAGAATAAAATTAGTCAGGATGGTCTCATTTTTATATATATTTAGTCATGAATGACTCATGTAGGCTAATATCAATGACAAATCAGGAAGAGGAAGTAAAGACACGGCAATCAAAATAATCTAGATTTTACAGTTGGAAAGTATAAATTAACCATTCTCGCTGCCACTCGATTTTCATTCAGGTGTTGTTGCCCCAAGATGAAGACTACCACTACTTTTGTCCTGAGTGTCCTCGTCTTCCTGACTATTGCTTCCTTCAATTTTATATTAGTAAATGGTAAGTAAAAAGTTATAAAAATTAGAATCGTTCTTCTTTTCATTAATTTTTGCTGGCAACACCAGCCCTTGTTAACTTGTACAATTTTTATATTTAAGGTTTGTCGTGTTATCAGTGCAAGGCCAAGAAAGGTGCGGACGATAACTGTATCACAGGGGGAAACATGAAGGCCATTCCAAAAATCAAATGTCCACCACCACTTAAGGGCGAGAAGGCATCTTGTCTCGTATTTGCAACCGTGCCCAAAAATAAAGATGAGGAAACAGCTCCCAAAGGATTTACAAGGTCATGTGGTTCATATGCAAGCTCACGGACGAGTCGGAGATGCAAACATGAGGGAGATAAAGTCGAATGTCACTGTGATTCCTACAATTGTAATTCATTTGATCTTTTGAAGAGACCTGTTTGGAAAACTGCTGCTATGAAAAGCCGTCGAGCGGACAGAGTGAAGTTGCAACAAGTTAGGGTCAAGTCTACTCGTGCCCCACCACCGAAACCTAAGCCGTTGCCAAAGAATAAATCTGAAGAGAGCAAGGAAAGTAAAGAAAGCAAGGAGAGTAAAGAGAGTAAGGAGGATGATAAATAAATTGTGAAATATCTCTTTCACACTTTTGGATCAGTTTGTGTGATGCTTGAAGCAAATTAAAATTTGTCTCTTGTTAAAACTTTATCTAATTGGATGCAATGGTAAAATCAAATAAAAATTCATATTGAGAAAGAAAGCCAGGGGGTTTGTCGTTCTGCATTTTTTGAACATTTTTCACCATTTGTGGCATTCTGTAGTTAAGCTCGTAATGACGAGTAATATGAGACAAAATAAAATCATCATCATCGTAATTAGCTTCCTGGTTTGCATCTCGGAACGGAAGGCCAAAAATATTAGGAAAACCAAGCATAACTAACTTACCGTTTGTCTGCTTCAGTTATAAATTTTCCTGACTTGTCCGAGTCTTTTTACTCACAGAACAACCATAGTTTTTAATATGCAAAGATTCATGATCCGGATGAGATAATCGATATGAATCGGCAAGTCTTGTTCTAATTTCATACGAAAATATTTTTTAAAAATGACTCAAACCGAAGAAAGGAAGTAGGACATTGACACGATGTTAAATTTTTGGTAACAAACCAGAAACAGGAAGAGATTTTTTGTTGGCGATATAACATATTAACCTAGATTTGGCGTTTCAAAACATGTTCACTATTAAAAAATCCTCCCGTGGGTAACTCATTCGTCAAGTGGACTCGAGACTTGCCTCAAGATGAAGTCCATCTCTAACTCAACTCTTCTTACGTCGATCCTCTTTGTGGTCATTACTTCGTGCAACTCAATTTTATTCCCTGGAGTGCCAACTTCATTTGGTTTGATTAAGTTATGTTTTGGTACTTCAAAATATAAAATCTGACCGTTATTTTTTGGCTTTTAGGTTTGAAATGTTATTCATGCATTGCAAGGGGCCCATCTAATGACAACTGTCTGACTGCAAAAATTTTATGGGGGATGCCAAATAGAATGTGTAGACAAAGTGCTGGTCTGATATCCACCTGTATTGTTAAAGCAAAGATTCCTAGAAACGAAGGAGAGAAAACATTGCCCAGAGGACTTGAAAGAGAATGTGGTACATTGAGTTGGTCAGACTACAATGCAAATCGAAAGTGCCAGAAGCAAGGAGATACCATCATTTGCCACTGTGAACAGGCTCATCTTTGTAACGATTTTGACCTAAGAGAGACATCATTTTGGCGAGATTCTTACTCACCACCTACACCACCACCACCACCACCGCCACCTCCACCATATCCTCAGCCACCAGGACCACCACAACCAACTTCAGACAGTGGTAAGTTTATTTTATTACATTTAAAAACAAAATTTAAATATTGCTATACTATGCTATAAGCTACGTGTTACGTTTGCGAGACTACTGGACCTGCATCTGACGATTGTCGCACAGCGCAGAATCTGTATTACATGCAAAAGGTCAAATGTGCACCAGCGAATCAAGGCGATAAGTCAACCTGTGTTGTCTATGCGGAAGTTCCATCGACAGAGCAAGAGGACACAGTACCCAGGGTAGTGGGAAGAAGATGTGGGGCATATGGTTTGTATGAGACAAACAAATGCAGGCGAAAAGGTCGTTTTATTGAGTGCCATTGTGATTCTGGCCAATACTGCAACAATTTTGACATTGTGAAACAAGATATTTGGAGACAAACAGTTGAGCAACGACGTCAGGGGACGTTGGGTGCTTGGGGAAGATCTTATCAAAGGATAAATGATGACGAATCTGAAGAAGTTAAGCCAAGGTCTAAATCTTCAAGACCGCGAGGCTGGGAGTGGCGTAACCCTACGCATAAGCCTATCCGGAGACCTGGCCCCAAGCCTGCCGGGAAACCTACCCCTAAGCCTGCCGGGAAACCTACCCCTAAGCCTGCCGAGAAACCTACCCCTAAGCCTGCCGGTAAACCTACCCCTAAGCCTGCGCGTAAACCTACCCCTAAGCCTACCAAAAGACCAAAACCCAAACCTTTGCCTAAGAATAAATCTGAAGAAAGTGAAGAGAGTGATGAGGATAAATAAGCTTGAAATAGTTGAAATAGTATTAAGTTATTTTCAATAGAATTAAAAAATCAAATAAAAGTCAGAATATTAAAAAATGAACTTTCAGCTTGTTACATTTATTGAGGCAAATACATTCTCAAACGATGTAGGCTATTTTGATGGCGAGTCCTTAGATGACGTAATTTATTAATCGGACGATAACTAAAGTGGAACATTGACATTAGTATATATTTATTAACCAACTGAAATGACTCATCAGGAAATGACTAATAAAAAACCGGTGTACCGGATAAGCTGACGAGATGCTATGCTGGAGAAAACTGGAGAATGTGATTAACGAAATAATACTTTGTGATGATAAATAATACTTTAGCAAAACAAATTCAATGACCGATGGCCATCGAAGTTTAAAATTTGCGCGAAATGAAATCATTGAGTGAATGAAATAGCGAAAACAAAAATGAGAATGGGGCTTATTCCATTCTTCTTTGTTACGCTTCTTTGTCTCGTTCAAGAGTGGTCAAGAGTGCAAGTCATCAGCAATGGGCAAAAATCCGATCAATTTTTATCCTTCTGGAGAAAACTTCGACGCTTGGGCTTCGACATTGGTACCGCCGACAGGAATAAACGTGGCAAATGGGATTTATGTGTTGCATGGATCAAATCCCGAAGTTCTGGACAAGAACAGAGTTCTTGGTATGGTGACTCAACCTCTCCTCTTCTTGAAATCGTGGCCGAGTTCAATTTGGATCAGCGTTTGTTGGTTAAACGCCTCTGATTGGCGGTTACCAAGTCGACAATGCTCCGATTCCACCATAGAAGTTATCTCAAACCCAATTACGACAACGTTGTCAAGGTAAACCCAAGATGGGTTGACTTATTTACAAATACTCCCCTATAGGTGGTCTCATACCTCAGTGAAAGAAAAAAAGTTGTTGATTTTAATTGTTTCGTGATAAATTTAACCCACAGGGAACGAGGTTTTATCACCATAAATTTTTTTGCATTAGACCTACCATTATCACCAAATAATTTTGTCCCATATAGAATGGGTTAAATTTCTAAGTTGCTAGGGTATCCTTAAGGCTATCTGCG
>WJEZ01003065.1:0-11681 GCA_009869925.1 Thalassaphorura encarpata
GTCAGAAGGTTCACATCTTTTCAACTGTGAATCCAAATCTTGGCTTTGTGACCTGCAAAATAGAATTTTTAAAACGAATTCTTGTCTAAATTATAATTTATAGATTTACCACTGCAGATGTTTTGTTAGCTATTTTTCTTGGTGAAGACCTCTTTGGTGGTGGCTGAGGACATCCTTTTTGACCGGTCACTGATTTGGATTGTTTCCTCATCGTTTTCACAGAGTTAGTCACAAGAAGGAGGAAGTCTTTTTCAGCTCAAATTTGATTTTCCATTCTAATTTTGAATCTGGTATCACTTGCAGATATGTTGAGAAGAGGGCTCTGGGTTTTGCGCAGTCGATTTTACGCTTGACGTAAACGTAAAATTTTACGTCACAAAATGCTCAAAATCTGACGTAAAACGCAAAAATTTTACGTAATTACGTAAAATTGATTTTACGTTTTACGTTTTGCGTTTTACGATTTACGATTTGAAAACGCTAACTGCCTAATAAAAACTTATTGTAACGGTATGGGTCTTGGAAAATAATTGTAATTGTTAAAGTTATTTTTATATTTATATTATTTGGTGACAAAGAATAAAATATTCTAGATAAAACGGAGATACTAAGGTCAACTTAAATATTAATTGAACAAATTCGAATCAAAGTGTGAAAACTACCTTTCTCTATTCATTCCTTCTGAAATTAAAGAAAAACTTTCATTCATAACACCTGCCAGTACTCTTGAAGAGATATGCGATGATTTGTATCCGCTTCAGTAACATTTTTTTAATAATCCATGGAACGTACTCAATATGTAATGAACTTTCATTGACTCTCAAAATTGAACATCAGACATGGTTGGGACTTAGAAATTTATGGCAGATGGATTTTGATCGAAAAAAAGAAAAAAGTTTGATCAACCTAAGTGAACTAAATGCCAAACTTCCCTAAGAAGTTCGACGTTCATTATTAAGAAAATTAAAATTTTATGGGTCTTTATTGTCTGAAAGTCTCCAGATACCAAATTTGAATATACTGTGCATTATTTCGCAACTCTCGACTTTTCAATGCATCCAGAAATTATTGCGTAAGGAATTATTTCATTTGAAGATTTAAGTCTTAAAAATCATGTACCTAAATTAATCCTGTCAATTGAAAGAAAATGAATTGAGTTAAGCACCTCACTTCGGACATTTGTCCGCCCCTAGAAAGTTATTGTGTCGAGCCGAGGCAGGTAGACAAGAATCCACCCCCTTCTTACATTTAAGCCCATCTGCCAACCAAATCCAACCTGCATTTGCGCTCACTTCCTTCGGGGTCTTTTTGCTAAACCGATGATGATATATAAGTCCCTCCAAATCCATCGTTCGGTCAAACCGCTTTTTACTTTACTCCTGACTTGAGTTCTTCACACGATTCTAAAACTATTGGCAAATTTCAATTTCCCCCAGTGCACGCACTAACTTTCGTTAACTTCACTCACGCTCGTCTATTCTGCTTTCACTTCTGACAAAAATCTCTAATTACAATCCAGAGAAAGGTGAGAAAACTACTTTCACTTTATATTTAGAAGCTCATTCTGTCCTTTCTTGTCAATTATATGACAAAATACTTTTACTTTTTTTAAATAATTCTATCATTGTACATGCAGGAAATTATATTAGATTAAATTTGAAAAGAGGTTCTAGGAAAATGAACTAAACTTTCAGAAAAAGCGAGTTTATACTAGAAAGTGGGGTAAGAACCAATTCTATCATCAGTTTAGCAAATTTCGTTCGATATTTTGATAATTGGACCAAATTTGACTTCATTTCTGTTTAAATTTAAGCCTAGCATAGTCTCGGAGAATATAGTAGTCAGTAGTTTCGATAATTGAAGAAAATTAGTCAAAAAACATTCGTGGGGCGACTTGAGAATTTTAGACTTGAGAGACGAAGTCTAACTCGATTAGCCTGATTAGATTACCCGACTTGACGAATAGGACACGAAAACAAGTCGAAGAGAAGTTAGAAAAAACATGCGTGGGGCGACTTGAGAATTTTCTTAGAGACGAAGTCTAACTCGATTAGCCTGATTAGATTACCCGACTTGACGAATAGGACACGAAAACAAGTCGAAGAGAAGTTAGCATTCACAAATACCCAATTATTGCTCCAATTCATTAAATATTTGTTCTCTTACTCACAGATGGTTCGAATTGACATAACTCTTCTTTGCATCTTCGTCCCACTCATTTTTGGGGCTCCGGCAGAAGAATCAGCAAAACAACAGGTGAGCTTAGTTTAAACACTAGATTTCCTAGCTGTACAACAAAAACGCATCCCAGTTAAGATTTCCAATTCCAAATTCCAATTCTAAGTCATTTCTTGTACAAATACCAATGCAGTGATCAACGAATGACATTTTCACGAGTGACCAGACAAAAACTATTCCCTTCTCAGAGTACTATAATATAAGTCTCACACTGGAATGCTCCTCCATTTTCCTTCCTACATAATGAACTCAGATAGGAAAAGAAAAGAACCAAGAACCCATTCAATTTCGGCAAACTGGAAAAGTAGCAAGTCACATTTTAAATATTTAGAAATAGCCGGCAGCCGGCGGCGCATGTAAAAGTTAATGTATGCTGCTATGCGATATGCTTTCCTTCAAGAAGAGCAATGCGGTGGCTGTGGAATCTTAAATGCAACGTCTCCGTCTCATCATTACGCACTTTGAGAACTTGAGTTTTTTGTTTGAATCTAATTGTCCTATAGACCTTGTGAACACATGGAAAAAGTTTAAGAGAATCAGTAGTAACTTATTGAGTAGTCAGTCATAATGTTCTCTCATCTGTATTCAGTGCGAGCGCTTGCACATCTAATATCTTCTTCAACTCATTTCTAGCTCAGTATTCCTAGATCCTTTAAATAAACCATTTGCTGTGTTTTAGCAGCGTCACTACGTCGACATGAGTGAATGCTATTGTCGAGGGTTCTTTGGTTCGTATTTTAAAGAAAGAACTCCCTTATGCGAAAATCCCTTTGCCCTTTGAATCACACGGGACGCGACCGGTCAATTCGATTTTCAGTTTGGACTTCCTTTCTCTTCCCTAACATCGAGGATCAAAGCCAGAGCCACTGTCTGCCTACTTGAGCCAACAACTTTCTTCTTTAGTTCTCCAAAAGGTTGCAAATTGCTCTAGTGCATAGTAAACATTCGCATCGTGTCATGCTGTGCTGACATAACGTTAGAACCAGAGAACTACAATCGATCTCAATTCAAATTTGCTTTCCCAGACACTTGTCACTCGATCAAAGTAATTTCAATCGCCTCATTTGTCTTAGGGTCCTAAATGTGTAATTATCAACCTGTATAGGAATCTTGATTAAGTTTTCCTCAAACAAGAGGAGAATTTTATGAGAATTCTCATCAGAATGCAAAACCAGAAATGATTCATATGCGGAAACTAGGGAATACATTGATGAATTTGGGGAATTACGCCTAAAATGTTTTTACATTTTGATGAACTAGGGGTTAGTGTCAGTAGTAATAAAAGGGGTGGGAGCTCCAGCTCTTCCAGTCACAGTTTGAAGTGTGTGGATGAATAATCCATGTCCAACCCCATTATTCAATTTCCATACTAAAACTTAGGGCTTGGGCCAAGAATTCAAAATTCAAACATAGACGCCTTCGCCTACACGTCTATGTTTTCTAAGTAAGAATGTGTGTAGTATGTAAAAGCCTGGGAAGGAATAATTAGATATGTATCATGCTTGCCTAGATGATATGACCAAATCCTCATAGAAGCCCCTACTAAAAAGTAATGACAAACGCATGCCGGTATTCTGGCGGAGTGTCTACCAGCTTGCAGAAATTATGCATCAGAAATTTGTGTAGGAGGAAAATTTATAAGGTTTATTTACGTCAGGGGTTCTCGTAGCTGTAAATATAATTTTATAGATTCACTCAAGCTAAATATGATAATTATTCCAGACAAATTTTTATAGGACTACAAAAATTGTTATCTCAAAAACAACTCATTCCTCAACAGTCAGGCCAGGCCAAAGTAGACTTTCTTCTAATGATAAATTCAGAGGAAAGTCGTAATTCTGGAAAGGGCAGAAACATAAAGTGAAAGTAAAATAAAAAGAAAAAAGAACTTGACATGTGTGTGGTACTGACACACAGTTGATGATAGACAAAAAGCTTCCCATTCCCTAACCACGGGGCTCCAATCCATTTCCATTTCTTTAACTACATGTTCTATCCAACTCCACAAGGGAGCTCTTCTTGTAATTGAGCATTTCATTAAACTTTTATGATGCTCTAGCATAGGAATAGCCGTTCCTTAAGACTGTCAGTCAGGAAATAATTATAGAAAGAAAATTCTCATCTGATCCTACATGACAGTAGATTAGATTTATCGACAGAGAAATATTTCCTTCCTTCTGATAGCATGACGGAAGAAAAAAGTTCCTAGCATTTCCGGTTGCACAAAAAACTAATCATTGAAATGCTCTTGGGTAAATGAATTGCACTTGTAATAAAATAAAAATTTGATATTCCTACGAGATAACGTGCTCTATTGTATCTTGCCCTTGACATTCATAACTTTCTTTCCCCTTCACCCCATTTAGCTGATTAACTCGAACTAAACGTTAAACGTTATTGACAACACAACATTAGTTTTCTCTGGCGGTTTCAGTCACAGCACAATGAAAAGTAATCAGGCAGAATAAATTATGACGTTTACTGACAAATGAATGGCACATGGGACATGATGTTCATTCACAATCACAACTTTTGAACACACTGTCCTTCCAACTTGCTTAATCCTGCCGAGACATGTCATTTATTCTAGACTAGACTGTTTTTCATGTACAAAAATAACAAACTATTACCGTTGATGAATGCTAACTGTAGGCAAGAGCTTATTTTTTATTTTCCCATTTATTTTTATACTCTGGCAACTCGCTTTATCGTTACTTAAATTCGAAGGCAATGACGTGCTGGGTTGATAATTGCATCATTTCTTTTTATGATCCTTAAATTTTGGGCATTGCCTTTCAAAATCATCAATCGGAATCTTGCGAATATTTAATTGCATTCTGTAAATAAAAAAGTCATATTTAATAGCCTATGCAGAAGACTTCACACGAGTTTTACCTTTACACAGTCCGTGTACAATTTGAGCAAGGGTGCGCAAATACTCATGTCGTAGTCTCCTTTGAGGAATTTGTTTGCAAACCAATCATTGAAGCAAGCGTCGTACTGATGCTTCAATTCAGTGCACTCAGGTGCGAGACTCCCAACAGGTTTGAGCTAGAGGAATGTATTTTCGATTTGCGTTTAAATGTGAAAGGTCAAAGGGAAATTGTGAAACATTCAATCCTTAGACTCACATCCTCTTGTCTCAACATGTCAATGTTTTTTCTTGGTCCCATTGTCCGCACTAGAATCGAATCGTCAATTTTCTTAAATTGGATTTGTAGACATGTACAGAACATGCAGATCCTATGTCGCCAGTTTTCAGTTTCAGCCTATGGACGAATATCGCCCCCGTAGTTCTGAATTTTCTTGTTTTACTGTCTCAGGAAGCTTTGCAATGGCAACGAATTGAAATTACTGTGCGAGCATTTAAATGCTTTAATAAGAAACGAAACAAGATAGCAGTTAAGAATAGTTTGAAGGTTCAATTATTGCAGTCCTTCAACTTGACATCACTTAGGCTCCACGTGTGGCTGATTCAATTGAATAACGTCACTGTTCAAATGGTGAGCAATTATTGAGGTAGGGTAATTGGAATGACGCATAAAACCTGACGGACGCCTTTGGTTTGGCTACAGAACCTCTATTCTTACTTAGAAAGTATCATAATTATATGCTCGCCTAGTTAATCGTTTTGAACTTTCTGGGTCTCAATCACCCTAAATTTCAAAATAATTACACTACTGGCATTTTCAAATTTAAAATATGTATGTGTATTAAGAGCTTTGTTATAGTTTTGAAGCTTGGTTGTGTCATGCAGAGGCCAAAATGAATGAAATCGTTTATAAATGCGGCAAATTGAGTGTCAGATATCACCAACTCAAACTTTAGACTTTCCCCGTAATGACGTTTTAAATTGCTTCATTCTATTACGTNATGAAATCGTTTATAAATGCGGCAAATTGAGTGTCAGATATCACCAACTCAAACTTTAGACTTTCCCCGTAATGACGTTTTAAATTGCTTCATTCTATTAAGTCGTGATGCCAAAAACAAAGGCATTGTGATTGTATTCTACTTGGTATTCCCACCGCTCTCGGATAATCTTGTTGTGGGTACGATGAACCAGAATTGCGGAGGTGGACGATGTAAGGGTTTATACATATCTTAGCAGTAGGGTACGTAGTTCAAGTCTAGACCAAAGCACGTTTCAGTTTTAAAGGATTTTTTTATTTCCCCGTAATGACGTTTTAAATTGCTTCATTCTATTACGTCGTGATGCCAAAAACAAAGGCATTGTGATTGTATTCTACTTGGTATTCCCACCGCTCTCGGATAATCATATTGTGGGTACGATGAACCAAAATTGCGGAGGTGGACGATGTAAGGGTTTATACATATCTTAGCAGTAGGGTACGTAGTTCAAGTCTAGACCAAAGCACGTTTCAGTTTTAAAGGATTTTCTTTTACATGATTCTAAATTCCAACGGAGGTGGACAAAGATGGGATTTCATTGTATTCATGAGGAAGTGGTGTCAGATCTTACTCGTTAACTCATGGAAGCACTTTACTCCCAAAATTGCAATGGTAAATAAATAATAAAATTCCCTAAGAGCAGTGAAGAGGACGGAAATCATTTATTCTCAAATGGCAGGAGTCTTCAATTGTCAGACAGTTCTCGAGTCTTCGAGAGTTGCTTTACTTTACATGATGGCGGAGAAAGTCCTTCAGCCATTCGGATTGCGTTGCGTTGCATTGTAGTCTGGAAAGGACATGACGAAAATTAAGAAACAACTTATCTCATTCCCTTTCCATTACGTCTCTTCTCCAACTTTCCCTCCAGGTCTGAACGACGAAAGACTACGAAGATAGAAAGAAACTGCAACTTTTGTTTTATTAGGAATTCGGACACGAAATTCGGACTTGGATTGCATGTGTGTTGATTTAGCCAGCAGTTCAAGGTTTTTCTTGCCGTTCTTTGGACGGCAAGAAATTTCTATCAGACTTAGAAAACGTTAGAGGAAGCAATGGGGTGTAAGAAAAGGTGCTGGACACTTAACAGTGATCCTTATTTGTGGTGACAGGAATTATAAGGTGTTCGTCTTTCGTCACTGCGTCAATTTGACAGAAAAGCCTTCGCTTGTATCTTGTCACTCAGTCAGATTGGCATTTATCGGTAATACGTTGCTTTAGTGGAGGCCCAAAACAATTACTCTCATTGTTTTTACTTTCCTCTCCGGTTTAAAATGGATGAATGACATTTTTCCTACTTCCTTCAAATCTTCAGTATTCAGTAGCCTTCAAATTCTTTCACGGTGAACGTCTATTTTCATCAACTTTATGGTTCCGTAAATTCTACAAAATGTCAACGTCTCCATTTGCTAAGACACCAGGTTTCCACGTTTTGTACATGCTTTTGCATGATGAGCCCAAAAATTGTATACTAGATATTTGTGATGGATGAATCAGTCAAAACTGTCTAAGGATATGTGGCAAAACTCAATAGTTTGGATAAAATATGTACTATGCTGCAATCCCCTGTGAATTTGAGTGGGAGCTTTTTATAATGCATAAGTTTCTTTTATGATTTCAAATCAAGTTCAGGTAGTCAGTAGCCTTGGAATATTGGCTAACAGCAATACGACACGAGGCAGGTCGTGAGAGACTAGAACTGAGTCTGCCCACATTATTTATTAATCACTGTCCGACCAAAAGCAATTCCATTTGCCTTCTAGGTTAAAAATTGATTCAATAAATTCTGAGTCAACGTGAGCTGACAATGACGATCCATGCGGGTAATAATTAAACCTACTATTCCATTGTTTCATTCGAGTTAAACATTAACAGCGCCTGGGGGAAAGTTCTAAGGACTTGTACGTGGAAGGGACAAAAGTTCTGGAGCTTTGGAAATGCCAACCATTGTTTCAATTTCTGCCTTTAGTTCTTCAACTCCAACTTATTGCTTATCTTTGACATGAGTATGGAAGAACCTTTTCTACTTGCAACAATGACGATTCATGCGGGTAATAATTAAACCTACTATTCCATTGTTTCATTCGAGTTAAACATTAATAGCGCCTGGGGGAAAGTTCTAAGGACTTGTACATGGAAGAGACAAAAGTTCTGGAGTTTTGCAAATGCCAACCATTGTTTCAATTTCTGCCTTTAGTTCTTCAACTCCAACTTATTGCTTATCTTTGACATGAGTATGGAAGAACCTTTTCTACTTGCACGTACATGTATCTGCTCTTCCTTCAAATTAAATTTTAAAGAAGAACAAGTTTCCTTTATATGACGGGAACGTAGATAAATCTCCTTCTCGTTTGAATGTGTAGTTGAATTATAAATTATGACTGTGCTATTCTTTGCAAAAATTTTCTATAGATTTCTTCAGAATGCTTCAAGCTAAAATCTATAATAATAAAAGAAAGTTTTGCTTTTTTCTCAGGTACTCTGTCAGTAAAAAAGAAAAATGTGTGAGAATAATAGTTGAGCCGTTCTCGCCAATAATTTTGCACTTCATGAGGCTGAACGTAAAATATTAATTCAAACGCTATGGTAAATTCATTGGGACTAAGAAATAATAGTTTCTTAACTATTTTACGTTAATTTTGGTTGAATTGTTAATAGACATGGCTCAAGATTAGCGTTTCTTTTCCGTAGTCCCAAAACTTTCGTAATTATGCATATTGGCAGTGACTTCTTAGCAATTACTAAGAGATATGAATATTTTACAGACCCGTTTGTATCTTATCATGATTGATCTTGAAACTGTCTGACAATTTCTGTGTTCATAATGTTACGTTATTTAAGTTGTCGAGAAGCTGAAATTACACCGAGAGTCGTTTATTCCCGTTGTCTAACTTGCCTACTAAACAAATGAACAAACAAATTAAACAACTTGTAGTTTCTGCTTGTCACACAAATTGAAACACAAAGGGGAAAGACTTTGACTTCCCGTCATGCATTTTTGACGACTTTCTCTTTTACTTGGGATTTTGTTCCCGAAAGACAAGTTTTACGGAGAGTCTGGGAGTCCAGAGAGCTGAGACTCCAGATTTCATTGTACAGATCAAAGAGATCCCTGGGACGTTTTACAACTACGACCACTGTTTGGTCTCATAATGCACGCTTCTCTGCCTTCATTCCTTTTGTATGTTGCATCAACAACATTTCACCATCCTTTTGTGATCCGATGTGAAATTCCCTCACTCTTCGACAATGTCACCCAAAAATAAAATTCACTTTTAATAAACTCACATTTTAGCCATAGTTCCAACATACGCTGGACTGAAATAATCTGAGCCATAACTTTATTTTGTGTTTTCTGTTTTTATTTTAGCTATCTCCTGGACTCTTCAGAAATGATGAGGGTTATTGGAGCATGATCAATGCAGGTGAGTCTGGAGGATTTTACAATAATTAGACGTGGTATGAATATTTGCATGCATGCACTTGTGAAAGTTTTTAAGCCGAAAAATGAATGCTCGATCCGTATTTAAATTTAAATGTTTCAACTCATAAATTCATTGAGTTCAAAAGTTGTATTCCTTTGATCAAAGTCACAGTTGAATGAGAGAAGAATGAAATTATAGTAGTTTAGCTCAAATGCTGTAGCAGAACGCATGAGTAGTTTTAGTAGTCCTGCATGTTAATTTGTTGTTGCATGTTCCCTGCACATTTTGTGATCTGAAGACACTGAAGGAGACCCACGCTACAATGAATTGTTTGAAGTCCGTACTCGTGGTCTGGACAGTTTGGGTCAAGGGAACGTTTTGAGAAGTATTGGAGGAATGGATGGTGAATGGGGAAATTCCAAAGCCCCATCATGGAGAATTGATTCTGAACCACGCTATTCTTCCAAGCGAACTGGTGGACTTGATTCCCTTGGGCGTGGAAATATTCTCCGACGAGTTAACTATGATGATGAAATGTATAATTTTGCTCGTAGCTTAAGTTCTCTTGGAAAAGGAAACCTTCTCAGAAGTTTAGATTCTCTTGGTAAAGGAAATATTCTAAAAAGAGCAGCAATCGCATTCCCTCATTCAAAACAGGGTAGTGGGGATAAACATACTTTCGATTAAATTTTCCATCCCCCTCCTTTGCAGGGCCGACTAGACTACTAAATGTTCAATTTTCTTTAAACTTGACTTGGCTGGTTGTTCAAATGCTAAAAGAATGAGTAGAACACATGAGTAGAATTTCTTTCATTAAAATATATCCTGAGAACTAAAGCTTTTCTCTGACGTACGAATAAGGTTAAGGTAGAAACAGACATTTCCCATTCTGATCATGATAACTTTCAACTATTGGTCTTTGACTTTGATTTTCCTTTGAATTCATTTGAGTGCAATGGGGAGAAAAATCAGGCTTATGAGTCAATCATGTGCACAGATTTCCTTTTTCTCTAATCCCAACTTTTTCAATTGCTCTTCCGATTGAGTTTCTATTCTGGCTTCACATATTGCTAAAAATCGCACAGCTAAGATTTCTCTCTTCAACCACAATCAAAGATAGGGCTTTACTTTTTATTCTATATAGTATAGAGGCAACACAATATGCGAGTCTGGGTTAAATAGAAATTTGAACTGAGTGTGTTGATACTGCTTTTTAGTAAGCTTATAACGCTTCTTTAGAATTTAATCCTATGCTTAGAATTGACATATGAAAGCAGAGTCAAAACAGGGCCCAAAAAATGTACTGGTTGTTAATAAGTTAAAATTCAAAAAATACTATGGGGTCTTCTTTCGTACTGTAATTTCTAACTTTAGGTTTGGTGGTGAATAAAATTTAACAGACAAGTGAAGCATGTACGTATTTCCTCGATCCTTCGTATCAATTTCACCACATTGACAACCTTTTTGGTAAAACTGCGTTGGTTCTACAAATTTAATCCAATCCATGAAGCGTGAAACAGACTTAGAGGACTAATTATGCTAAAAAGTCTTGCAAAGCTAACGAAACGTCAAGGATAATTTAAATTAGTTGGTTAAGCGTTGATGCGAGTGTGAATTTGCATGAGAAATCGTGGGCATGATTTCACTGGCTACTTTCACCCTGGACGCCTTTCAATCAGACAGACAGCCCACGTAGAAACGGGCCTGTGATCTCATTCCCATATGGTGAAAAGTCTCTGCGTAGAGGAAAGGCATTATATGCATGAGTGAATGTTTTTGCAAGTCAAACGTTGTAGTTTTAATTTTTTGCTTGATTGCAAATGAGCCTAATTTCGTATGCTCTACTTCTTTGGATATAGTGGCATGCGCATTTTATATCATGAGTTATAATTTTCAAAGCGTCAATTTCTTAACAAACTCGAAAATCCAATATACCGGCGACTAGCTGGCAGGGGAAAACTAGGAAAATGGTGTTCGAATTATTTTTTTCAAATCCTTGAAGAGTTGACTCATTGCCTAAACCAAAATTCTATTCCCTAACTATGATTTGCGTCAGTGGCTCTAGTATCTCGTTGACTTAGTCCTGCCTTTTGTCATGATAATTGAAAT
>WJEZ01003066.1:0-11678 GCA_009869925.1 Thalassaphorura encarpata
CTCTGAATCCTAGGTTTTCCTTTGGTCTTGACTCTCAGTTCTTGCATGCACGCATGCATTTGCATTCCTATACAATTTGCATTGCAATTCCTGAGTTCTAGCCTAGGAACTTGATTAATTATGCCACGCTATACGAGGATAGGACATGAATATCTTGTTTTAGTTCAAGAACCACCCACAAACCATTTACACTAATTCTCTGCTTTCATTTTATTCATCTTACCATCTCAATCAATTTTGCTCAAATTAATTAGGCCTGGAACTTTTGAAGTAGGATTTCTCATTTAACAACTCATTATTTGTTGTTTCTAATTAGAAGGATGAAATGGGATTTATTTCAAACGCATCCTGCCCGTTCGAACTGGTATTATTGGGACTCGTAAGTAAGACGCAGTAATTTCTAGCTATGGCTATGGCTATTCAATGCAGATCATATTTCTCGAGTAATTGAGTGAATCCAAATATTTGTATTCCTTTCACTTTGCAATAGTCACAAAGAAATCTCGGCTTTTTGGCCGTTCACTGTCTGCCTATCTATCAGATCCGATTTCGGATGTAAATTTACTCTTTTCATCATTAATCATTACAGCCAACAATTTCCCATGGCTGGCCGCGTACTTTAATTATGGACAATGAACATGGACTGAATAAATAAAGAGAAATACGGAGTATTAGCATATTTTAGATGGTGTGGGTATTGCTAATGTTAGTTATTTCGCAATACAATTGGGAATATCAGATGATCTATGGTTTCATTAGTGTGAAGGGATTTCTTCAGCTTGAGCTTTGGCTGTGAGGCTTTGATTTTACTTTTGCATGTGCCATGGGCGTGCAAAAAGCTAAAGTTGAGGTTTATTTGTGAACCCTGGACGTGTTTGTGGGTTGGGGAATAAACAACCGAGGAAAATTGGAAATTGTCTAGTAATGACAGAGAAGAAGAAGATGAACAATAAGGGAATCAAATTCAAATTTGTTTTTCAAAGATTAAGATTTCAGACTTGGTGATATTTTGTTCCCTTTGGGAATTTACTGTTATTGGATTCCTGCCTTCTCATAACAATTACTGGCTAATTGTAAATATCGCCCTGAACCTATCCAAGCGTTTCTAAATTATAATTTCAAACGAGTTAAAAATAATTTTTGCGCTTGTTGATTTACACGTATTTTGCACGAGATCGAGTGTTTTTGCCTTGTCCTTGGACTTTCTCCTTGTGGTTTACAATTCGTCGAATGAGTTTAAGAGGCAACAGGTTTTCATTTCATTCTCTTTTATGGAGAAAACTTGTATAGGTTGATAGATCGTGTTTCATTTCTTTGATTCGCTGTTTCCAAGTCCACGTTCATAGCATGAATCTTTATGGAGATTGGTCACAAGGACTCAGGACTTGTACGTCAGATAATTCCTTCGTCTTTTGTGACCCTGGTTTCTAACATTCACTCTCAATTGAATGAACAGAACAAACGTCAATTCATTTTTTTCATAGAAATAAAATAAAAGATAAATCCGCACTTGTTATGATTCTACAGTCAGCCATGTCCTTTCAATCTTTAGAATCAGAATTACTAATCAAATCAAATGTGTTTTGCTAAGCCGAGAACATAAACTTATTTATAGACATCGTCTTTGCTAAGGTCATGCGATAGCATAATGGACTGGATGACACGAGAAATTTTTGAGATTGACAAATTATGACTGACCTTCGGGGAAAGCTAGGCCATGTGTATTTCAACTTAGTTCTCATCCGGAAGTCAAGATTTCTTTTATGTTTCTTCTGAAGGCCGTGACTTACGTCTAACTCATATTTTAGCATAATTAGTTTGGCAAATCCTGAAGTTACACATTTCTATTGAATAGAAACGGCAGAAAGTTTTTGAATTCAATTAGTGTTTTAATTAGGGAACAACAAAAAAGGAAATTGCATCGAAGAAATGCGAAGAGAAAGTGTTGATTTACGCAGAATAAGAACTTTTTTTCGTTAAAACTAGATGTTCAAAACTATATGACCTGAGCTGCAAATTCTTCGCAAATTGAAGTCTAAAGAAAAAAATAATATATGCATTGCAGGATGACTTCATTTGTGATTTTGTATTTATTCGATTTGTCAGGTCATTTCAGATTCAAAATCAACATATACAACACAGCCTATAAGAATTTGTGTCACGTAGATAATTGCCATAATGATTTCTGTGTATCAGGTGTGATTCTTTATATAATTATAATTAATTACTTTTAGAAAATCTACAAATGGGTTAGATTGTTGTCATACTTAGCAGGAGTTTTCCAAACTCGGAGCCGGATTTCGCCATTCTTGATCCAATTAAACCTTGTATTTGTAAGTAAGGCAATTGGACGACCCAGTATAAAAATTCTAAACTCGCTCCCGTATTCTGCATTCTGTTTCTGAAGTTTCAAGGTTGGAAAAGGATGCGGATAAGAACTGAAGTGCAGTGCTAGCTCTAATTTGTTGATGTTGATGAGGATGGTGCAATCATGTGGTGACAATGGGGAATTGTCACCAAAGGCAAATTCCTAATTACGGAGCATTAGCGCGTGGGTTTCTTCATATGCACACGGACACGGGCTCGGAGAAAGTTTTGGACACTTTCCTGTTGTTTGTCAGAAATGAAACTAAATCTGAGGACAAATGACAAAGTTGGGTGTACATTTCTTGTCCCCTGTGGAGATTATCAAGGTCCGTCCGTGTCAAGTCAAATCTGGTTTTTCGGATTGACCATTTCTACTGAAAACTTGGGAATAGGATCTCAATTAGTACAAGTCACTAATGGATTCAAAGTAATTCAGAAATCCAATGCTAACAAACTCTTGCTGCTTGTTTCTTCAGGTCATCATGAGGAAGCATTATTTTCGTTGTTAAGTATCATGTTGGTGAAATATTGTGGTTATACCTGGAAAAGCTGTAGCACTAGCAGTAGTGACAGGTACATTTGACCACATATTTCTTGTGCAATTCCCACACGTTTTCACTATCGACTCATTTACGAAATGCACGAATGCTTAGGTTTTCAGTATGAGAAATAATATGGATTTAGTAATAAAATATTGATTCGACTGCCCAAGTTTAAATATTCATTCATGACATGTTTTTATTTTATATCATGTAGTCTTTTTGTTGTTTTCTAAGGCTTAGCAAGCAATAATTTGCTGAATTAGGAGTATTAGTTCTACTTGCCATATGATGAACTCTACTCGTCGACTTGTAGTAACTACACAAGCCTGTTCAATTGTAATTAGCAAACGCTTTACTAAAGCAGTAGCAGTACGCAATGTTGTGACTACCGTCAAGCTGAATTTACTTAACGAATCTCTAAATTCTAAGAATATATGGTGCAAGTAAAAGCTAGCTAATACATTTTTACGCTTATTTTGAGTGACACTAGAGATTTTAACGCCACCAACTCCACTACTAATTCCTGGTAAATATGCCTAGTGGTCTAACATTTTGTTAGATTTAGATTACTAACGATCTAATCAACACATGACACAATTTTTTCAATTGTTTTATGCTTAAATAGACGGAAATGATCAAGGGCTAATGTAACTTCATTTTAAACATGAAAATGTTACATTGCATTTTAATTTATACTACTGAGAATTTTCGGCCAACAGTTTACTTGAAGAAAACTGTTGGAAGTTGAATTCCCCACTAATTTTGAATCACAGCGTCTTTGACGAGGCTATACACGCTAATTAATCCTAGGCCCTAGATTTTTTTTACTAATTTACTATAGCAAATGTCGAGAGTATTTAAGCATGAGATTGACACTGACACATATGTGGGTTAGATTTACTCTTGGATTTCTTCTTCTTTTCCAAAACTGGTGCTGCTGATGCTAGTGCTGGCGCTTGTTTCCTCAAAACTTTGTTCATCTTCACTGTCAAAGCAATTTTTTCTCTTCGGTTGTCTTTTTTTCTCTCTGTCTTTTCCCTGAATCTTTTTCCGTGAGAATCCTCTTTGGTTGACTGAAGGATTTCCATCCACTGCTACAATTTTGACTTGATCCACATTTAATGACAATGCACGTCCTTTGAATTCAACGTCCTTCATTATGAATGTCCAAACATCATCGCATAAACGGAAATTTTCCAACTTTCCTTTAAACTGCACCTTGTTCTTGACTCTTGTTTCCAAGGCGGATTGCATACAAGCATCGAATTTGGATTGAATCGCCTTGACCAAATTGTCAGGCAAATTTCCTTTAGACACGAGTTCATCAATGCTGGCCTGGAGTGCAATTCCAAGTGTTGTTCCACGGTAAATTTGATAATGATGGGTCATTTCTGTTCTACCTATTCAAACACCAAATTCCAGAATTCAGATATAAGGTTATGCGAGCATCATTCAAACTAATTTGACAATTGTGAATTTATATAAATCTCGATGCACAATGAATAAAATTGAATTTACCTGGAGAAATTTGTTGCTGTGTTGAATTGAAGAATTAGCTCTTGATGTTGAGTACTTGATTTGATGTCGTCTGGTTCCTCTGAAGTCAAATCTTTGAATAAGAATGAAAAATAAGACTAGGATGACTTTTGTATTAATCCTATCCGCCCAGAACCAAATAGTGAAATCGAGTCAGAAATAATCTACTAGAGATAAGCAAATATGATTATTTTACAATTCGACCGACGCCAGTCCATGTCCCATGATCATCAAATAAGAGGTAACGATATTTTATTTTACATTCAAAACGGGTCGGTACGGATCGGTCCATTCAGATTTGATTTCATTCACCTGCATTGCGTTTCATTTATTTCTCTCAGGATGTGACAATCAAAGTTATCATTGTCTTGCTCTGCTCTGCATCGGCCTTAATCAACTCATCCAGGTTATAGATCTAAAAGGAAATCCGGATCAAGACTCAAGACATGAAGTGAGGTTGCTTTTGATTAAAAACTACCGATCCACTCTCTGAATCTACCTGTTTTCTAATTCCAGTCGCAATCTCGATCTCTGAGTCCCTACGGTTCAAGGTGTCTAGGCATGGCATTCTTCGTATTTGGTTTCTTTCGCTTTCTTTTTTTATCCAAATTGGTATTGGTACGACTAGGATTAATTTTGACGCCTTTCCGTACCGTACTTGTACCTGTCCTGAATTAATTCTTGAAATGCTAGAATATCTGATAAGCATAGCATAGGGTGATCCTATTGTGTATATGCTATTTAGAAGAAAATGTTGAAAACGAAATTAGAAAATCAAGAAAAATACATTAATCAACTAATTCCTGTATACGACTATGATCCGTAGCGGACCTGTGTTTCTTCTCATGGTAAAAATTAAATTGATCAGTAATACAAAATCATACAAAGCTGATCTGCAGATGCCATATGACCTGTTGCTGGATAAGATTTTCTAAATCTGTTGACTTTTCACAAGCCTTCATTTTTAGTTTTTTGTAGTTATACTACAATCCAATTGAATATCGACATCATGTCCTACCATAAGGTAGAACCTTTGCATTTCATCATTACGGTGGTACGGGTATGATATACATTCGAATCGAGTCCATGTTTCCTCAATCCTAAGTATCCAACTTTCCAGGTAGGAAACCGCTACACAGTTCCGTCCTTGGAATTAAAATGATTGGCCTGAGTTGTGCGATTTTGACATCCTTCCAGAATCATCCCAAGGGGCCATATTTCACGAAATCACTTATTTGATTATTTCAAAGTTTGTGACCTGGATCCGTTCCGTGCACTTTCAATTAATTGAATCTGTATAGTATTCCGGAAACTGCTGGTAAGTCTTAGGATATAAAAGGGCAGTTTGGGTTGTCATTTCACCCATTTCATTCCAAGGTCAGTTTACATCGCTTAGTGAAGAAACCCTTTGTTAACTTTAGTCTCAGCTGTTCATCGTCATCACGTGAACAAAGAAATCCAGGGCTCGGCTGCTTGCCGTAAAGTTAAGTATAGTCATAGCTCTATAGTCTTAGGCGAAAATCTAGTTGTCAAATGCCAAATGGCAAATCCTATTCGCATAGATGAGATTTTAACGTTCAATTCCACTCAGGTGTTTTACTAGCATTTTACGTTTACGAGCTTTTCTTGCACTTAAACATCAGGTTTTGTGNGCGAAAATCTAGTTGTCAAATGCCAAATGGCAAATCCTATTCGCATAGATGAGATTTTAACGTTCAATTCCACTCAGGTGTTTTACTAGCATTTTACGTTTACGAGCTTTTCTTGCACTTAAACATCAGGTTTTGTGTATCTCATGAATACTACACCAGTACTACTAGTACCATTTTGAACATTAATGGTTTCAATTTCATTCCCTATTAAAACGTGGTTGATGCCAAATGCCGTTGTGTAGAAACCATGACCAAACGCCGTACAGCACGTTGTACGTAATAAAACTTTTAGAACCCTGCCCTGCCACATGCATGCCATGCGCATGCTACTTTTTTTTTAAATTAAAATATTTGGCTAGGATTATCTAAAAAGTTAAATTGGGAGGTATTGTACATATCGCACATTAAATTTTAGTTTTACAGTTATCGTAAGAAGTAGGATTTTTTCGTGTCACAATAAAGTAATTAAGGCTGCATTCATAAATTTAATTTTATAATTATGAAATTGCATGATAAAATAAATTTTTGGTCGCTGAAAGTCAAAAATTATTCATTTTTTTCGTGAATTTTGTTTCCCATAGAAATCGGACGGCGGTTGATTTTTGCCTTGTGATTGAGACGAGCTCGGCGCTTTTTCCTACGCATTTGGATTCCTCGTCTTCGTCTTTGACTCAAAAGTCATTTCAACTCTTGCTTCGTAACTTTTTACTGGTTTGGCCTAGATCTTGGACTTTCTTATAAATACTTTGCCCTCCTCTACGGTCCAGTCATTTCACTTTCGGACGCTCAGCCAGCTTCACTTAAAATCAGAACCAGAACCAACTTGATTTTTTGACTTTGGTCATCGGATACGTCAGTCGGTCAAATAAATGGCCCTTCCGCAACGACCCGGTGGTGGTCCGGGTATTTCTGGCTCTGGAGGTGGTTTACCACCTCAACGCCCCGGTGGCTCTGGCAGTTTGCCCAGTCTACCAATCTCTGAACCCCAAGGGGAAAAGAAATTGACTCCGTTGGAACGTCTTCAAGGAAAAAAGAAAAAGGGACCTGTCTTGCCGTAAGTAAATTCATTCAAAATCAAAAGAGTATCTTCTTAATACAATTTGATTTTAGTAATGATGATTGGTTTTAATCAGGTGTCGTGATCATACTCCAATTCATTGGAAAGAATACTTTGATTCCAAAGATATTGTGACCACTAATCCAGAGGACAAATTTACAGTGTACAGGGGATCCAGTACGATCATTTGCAAAGAGAATCCTCTCGTTGTTTTCCTTCATGGTGGAGGATATTCTGGACTCACTTGGGCCAGGGCTTCAAACTGTCTGGTCGACATGGTTGAGATTGCTACGATTGCTATTGACATTCGTGGACATGGAGAAACGGTCACTAAGAATGACCATGATTTGTCACTTCCGACAATGGCAAAGTAAGATATTTTCAATTTAAATAATATTAGATCATCTTGATAAAATGAAAATACATAATTATTTCTCTTTTTTAGTGATGTCGTGAATATACTTAAAGAACTTGGACTTGAGGGACATTCCTTCATTTTTGTGGGTCACTCATTGGGTGGCTCATTGGCTATTCATGTGTCAAATATGCTTGCCAAAGAAGACTTGGGTTTGGGAGTGTCTGGACTCGTCGTCGTTGATGTGGTTGAAGGTTCGGCTCTGAATGCGTTGCCAAACATGTACAGTATTCTTCGCAATCGCCCATTTGAATTTCGAAACTTGGAAGAAGCGATTCAATGGTGGTAGGAAAAAACAATATTTTCATCAGTCTTGATGTGGGTAGAAACGATTTTTAATTTGTTGTTCTGTTCTTTATAGTGTCAAGACAGGTCACTGCCGTGACTCATATTCCGCTCGTGTTTCGATGCCAGGTCAACTTAAATATACTAAAAATGACCGGCCTTGTAGCCTGGACGTTCCGGAAACGAGTGAGGATGCCAAAGAGAAATTAAAACAAGACAATGGGAATGGCAATACTTCAGCTAAATCTTCTGGTTATCCTCTCGCACCAAAAGCAAGCACAATTCCAGAGGAAGTGCAAGAAGAAGAGGAAGGCAGCGATGGCGAAACTAGAGTGACCATGAAGCTTCCTATGAAGCCTCCACCGTCACCCGTGACTAGTGTCGTTGTAAGTTTCTCTTAAAAAAATTATTCTTTTTATTGAATTTAAATTGTGATTTTATGTTAAATTCAGGACACTTGCACCTGGAGAGTTGATTTGGATCGTACGGATGTGTATTGGCAATCGTGGTTCTCAGGGATCAGTGCAATGTAAGTGTAATTAATTCAAAAATGAACTTTTAATTTATAAACAATAATTTATTTCTAGGTTTCTGGCCCTATCATGCCCACGGATGTTACTTCTTGCTGGAGTGGATCGTTTGGATCGTGACATGACGATTGCCCAGATGCAAGGTAAATTCCAAATGAAAGTCATTGACCGTGTTGGACATACAATTCATGAAGATGCTCCACAAGACGTGGCTGTTGGCTTGGCCCAATTCTTCGTTCGTCATAAATTGGCAACTGCTCGTCGGGAACTTCCTGCCGTACTCCCAGAATGCTAAACTTTCAACTACTAAATCTTTACTAAATCAAAAATCGTCACACTCATCTCATCTCAAAGTTCAAGAAGAACGAATATAAATTTAAAATTGATAACCAAATCATGCTCTCAACAAAAGCAACCAAATTTCTCGTTTTAACTAATCATGACTCGACTTTTCAAAATAAGTTACTAAACATACTAAATTATTCGATCATTACAATAAAACTTGTTCGATTTAAGGTTCCTGCAATTTCGTGTGTTGATCTGAATTAATTATTTTAAAATATGAATACAATACAACTTAACTTATTGTGTCTGAGTGTATAGCGACTATTAGAAATTAACAAATAAATCCTTCAACTCATTTTATTCAAAATATATCACCTGATTTTATTTCCCATTTTTTATGAATATAAGTAGAAACATTATTGTCAGTTTCACTAGCACCACTTTCACTAAATCCCACGTCAAATTTTACTACTACATGCTTTCTTACATTATAACATTAGGAATTTAGATATGGAAGATTGATTTTGTATCTATTTGGTATCAGTTGATGACGATTGTTTGATTATTGTCGTTATTTTGATGAGGGAGGATAATTAATTACAATATTTCAACGCATACAGCGATCCCCATTCCTCCACCGACACAAAGGGCTGCAACTCCTTTCTTTCCTCCTGATTGTTTCAAAGCATGGAGCAGAGTGACAAGGACTCGAGCTCCGGAAGCACCAATCGGATGTCCAAGGGCCACAGCCCCACCACGAACATTCACTTTAGAAGCATCGACTTTCAATTCACGGACAACGGCTAAGGCTTGTGCAGAAAAGGCTTCGTTGAGTTCAAACAGATCAACATCTTCAGATTTCCATCCAGCTTTGCTCAACTAATGCACAGAAATTAATTTATTAATAAATTAATCCGTTATAAATTAATTTTTTGTACTACTCACAGCAAGTCTGACGGCTGGAATAGGCCCAGTCCCCATGATAGCTGGGTCAACACCAACCCATCCATGAGAAATAATTCTGGCCATGGGTTTGAGCCCTTTGGAAGCAGCCAATTTTTTTGAGGTCAGAACCAAGGCAGCTGCACCGTCATTCAATCCAGATGCATTTCCAGCAGTCACAGTCCCATCCTTTGAAAAGGCAGGGCGAAGCTTGGCCAAACCTTCCAAACTTGTTTCATTCTTGGGGTATTCATCTTTTGACACTTCTGTATCACCCTTTCGACCTTTGACAATGATGGGGAGAATCTCTTCAGTGAAAGCACCTTGCTTTTGAGCTACAGCTGTCTTTTGTTGAGAAGAAAATGCAAAGGCATCTTGGTCCTCACGACTAATATTGAATTGTTTGGCAATGTTCTCAGCTAAAAATATTTACAGGATATTCGTCAAGAAAAAGAGTCAGCATTTCCTGTTTTTGTTTTCTTTTCTCAAAGGATTTTAATTTACCAGTGATCCCCATATGATAATTATGAAAGGCATCTGTGAGTCCATCTAAAACCATTGTATCAGTCAAGGTCCCATTTCCCATTTTAATTCCTTCTCGTAGAAGAACGGAATGTTGGGCTTGACTCATGGATTCTTGGCCACCGACAACGACAAAATCAGAATCACCATTTCGAATCGCTTGTGCACCCATTGCCACAGTCCTGAATAATTAAATTCAAATTATTACATGTACATTTTCCATAAAGATGTGCTAGATGATTATGTCAATATTTTATTTCCACAAATTCTATTTCATCCATTATTTTAAAATTTCATTGCATTAAAAATTAAAATGCACATCACAGTTGAGTGATAATTGGGAAAGTTTGACGCCAACGTCAATGAGCTATTACACAGGGCACATTAGAGCCGAGTTTTTACTCCAGGATTTACGTTAACTTGATGGTTTAAGGTAAACCAGTTTCTAGCTTAGCGTTTGCCCTGGCGTCATAAAATCATTGCATGATCTCGCTCTAGCCATAAAAACACCAAGGAGGAAAATCTGTCGGCTAGCTGAGAATAATAAGAAAGGAAAACCTCCAGGAAATAAATATGATGAGATAGGATTCCCAATTAATGACGCAAGATCTGCCCCCATTAAATCCTGACCGGCTTTCCTTTGACTCTAATAATCATTAGCATTAGCATTACGCGTGGGATTTTGTGCAATTGATCCTTTATCTTCACGCAAATATCATTTTACAAATAAATCCTCTTAAGCAAAGGAAAAGGAACATAAAATATTTGAGTGTGTTGAGTTTGCAAAGTAGTAGTATTTACCTGAGGCCAGATCCACAGAGCATATTAACTAAAGTAGCAGGGATGGAATGAGGTAACCCAGCATTAATGGAAGCTTGACGTGCAGGATTTTGGCCTTGCCCTGAGGTCAACACCTGAGAACAACATAAAAAATCTTCTCATCACCACCCATGAATTACCATTTACCATCTGAATCTTGAGACAGAGACAGACACAATAATCATGCCTTGGCACTTTGGCAGACTGGAATATTTTATCATAGCATATAGCCTAATGCAATACTTGACTTGACGGATCATACGAGTTGGATCAAAATCCAATCCAACACGTGTTTGCCCGACTTTTAATATTAATTTGATTAGAATTGTCATTCTCAATGCAGATTCATTTTAAGCAATAGATCAACGTGCCCCATGCTATACCACACAGATTCGGCAAGTAAAAAATCCAATATCGGATTTCCGACATCCTGCCTAGCCTCCATGTGATATCGTGTATTTGAAACATTGCACTGCATGTGCACGAGTAAAATCAAAAATCAAAATAAATTTGAGAATATTTATCAAATTTAAATGCAGCTGATTGAAATTTTATGTTTTGAATTTATTAATGCTCTGCCTAATTTTAGTTCTTGTATTACCACAGAAGAAAACCTTGTAATAATTATTATTTAAGCCTACCATGCGTTGAAAATTGCGAATTTAAACACTTTTTGGGGTTCATTTGCTAAATTCTGAGTATTCAGTAGATTCAAATTAATTAAAA
>WJEZ01003067.1:0-11676 GCA_009869925.1 Thalassaphorura encarpata
CTTAGATCGCCAATTTATTGTAGTAATTTCACATTGCCCCGGTGAGTATCCGAGTCATATATTCTAAATGAGCTTGGGTAAGGGTAATATGAAATTACTTTCCTGTCCTGTGTACAATGTAAACTTCTTGCTGCATTTTCTCTCCAGCCGTTGAGCTTCCTTTTGAATTCCATGATGAATCTTATGCTAACTGAATGGTTAGGTGCATGACATAAATGTAAATCAGAGAATAAGACGAGAAATTGTTTGGAATTTGTCATAGCTTACCTGTACCTACATCCTAACTCACGTAATTTTGTGTTTTGCAGCCAACACCGTAACTTCTCCGAAGGTTCCAGCAGCTACTGATCCTGCAGCTGCAGGCGATACGTTCACTGTGCTCCCATTAACATTTAATTCTAAGAGTCAAAGTCCAATGAGCAGTGGGTCTTCTACACCTGGTGAGTTAGGATTTTATTAAATTGACATCCTGGAGTTTCTTTCCGACTTTATGCAAATCCCTACCAGTCAAGTAAATAACAAGAAATTAATTAGCATTTCCCTTACCTAACCTTTTGACTTGGATCTTTAATTTTAATATATTACTTGCTAGTTCTGCTGCAATTCTTTGTCTCCCTCGTAAATATTAAGGTCAGGTAAAGCATTTCTGAGGAATTAGTGCAATATTTTACACACCCATGCATTTTACACTCATCTAGGCTCAGCTGCTACCTGTGCACGAATAAGTACACAAGTTATTCTAATTTTGTTTTTGTAGTTAAATCTAGGCAGACGACCCCAGCTAAAGGTCGGAGCGACCCAGCTGATGATTCCACAACTCTGAATTCCAGTAAGATCGGCACTTCGAAGAAACGAACAAATGCAGAAACTGGTGAGTTTGTTATGTCTCAACATTTGATGCCTATTGAAATGTATTTGCATGAATTTTTTGCATTTTTAACCCGGCTTAATGGCAAACGAGCGTTGGAGGAGAGCTTTACTTATTAGAATTCACTAATTAGATTTAATAATTTAAAATAGCTGAGAATTAAGAAGCAGGCCTGTGATTTATTTTAATTTTTATTTACCATTTCCATCTTGTGCTTTAGGAATCACATTTGCCAGTCCAAGTCCTTCGAAAATTCCTAAAACTGCTGCTCCTGATTCTGGAGTTGGATGGGTGGATCGTAAAACAAAGCCTAGTCCTGTAAAGAGGACATCCACTGGCAAGGCCAAGAAAGTGAATATTGTACTCAATCGCACCATCACTACTACTGGCCTTAAGTCTGCTACGTCCATGCCATTACTTCCACCACCAAGATCTGTGACAATCTCGGCCGCTCGTTCCAGCCCTAGGACTTCTGCCAAAATCAGCACTCTTGCCAGCGTTGGTCTCACAATGCCCGTTCGACGACGATATCCAGTCCTATCTCCATCCCACAAGAAAACAAGACCGCTCCGTCATGTTGTCTCGAAAACAAGCACGGGATCCATCAGAACCAGAACCTCCAATGGTGCTATCCATGGATCCACCACCAACATAGACGTCAGACGCAAGTCAGAACGAGAAACCAATCCAACCATTAAACTCTGCTACACGGGCACCAGTCGTAAGTTTGTTGATTATAACTTCTTTCCGAGATCCAAAATAATTTTGATTTGATCTAATGATTTTACTTTACTGCCATAGGTTCACCGACCCTCACTGAGACTCTTTCTACTGATAATATTGGCTTGCCGAAATCCAGGAGGCGCATTGAGTCAGGATCACAGCCAGCTTAGAAGAGAATGACAATAAGTATTAACATTTCCGTGACTTTCTTATGAGGACAATTCATTAACATACGTAAACTCTTCATTTATAAAAAAACAATGTCCATGAAACCATGGGCTTGACCTGGGTGTGTATATGATCTAATACAACCCGCACAAAAATTAATTTACATTCCTTAAAATAATAACCGCTCCCGTGTCACGTTATTCTGAGTTTTACATATTTTGACTATATGACTATGATTTGGTCCATGAGACTTTTTTTCAAAACTACAGCAATTTGTTCAATTCAATCTCGAAATTTTATGAAAAGTTATTACTTGATTAACTGATGAACAATTATTGACATTTTTATATTCGGATTTATTGTAGCAGCATACAGCGAACTTAGTTTAAGAAAAATATGGGCAAACTCGTGAACTATTTTATTTGATTTTATGGAATTATTTCCGTCGTTGTATTTGGGAGAAGAATCTTCTCTCTTGATTTTCTCTGAGTTGTTATAATTAAACGAACATGAAGGAGCAGCAGTTTGTTTTTTGTTTGTTTATTTGATTTCATTAATCCAACTGTGCCAATTACTAATCCCTATTACGAGAACACTGGTATTATCCAGATTTCTGATTAATTCTACCATTTAAATGGCACGAGCTAGCACTGCTTCTGTTGGCGTTAGGAGTAAGTTAATTAATTAATCCTACTGAACTAGATTTTCTGGTAATGCTATTTCTGTTCACACGTGTTTATACATGGACACCCACACTCAGATCTTATCCGGATCTTCTGGAACTGGCTATAATTAACTCTTGATCTTAAATTTCTTTGGTGCTCGGGATTTCCCAACTCATCGCCAAAGAAGAAATATTCTTTCGGATTCATTTATTTGTACTACTCTTCTTACAATATTCCATCCAGTGACCACCTGCTGACGTCAAGCATTCGGCCTTTGATTCTTTTTTCATGAATGGTGAGGGAATCCATACAGAAATTGAATCATATTGATATGATTACATTGAAAGGAAACAAAAGATCTATAAGACTATTTTTTTATTTAGAAATATGGCATTCACGCTTAAAAGAAAGGTAAAAAACGAATGAAGGAGTTATGTCTTTTTTCACCCGACTTAGCAATTTTGTTTGGCTTCTTTGTTTCATTCAAAGAAGAAATTATCGCACGCGGGTGGAAGGAAGTAAGCTTTCATGGTCACTCGATATTGTAAATTATAACGGAAAACCTTGTTGACAACATATAACTGTAGCAAGAGGATTCTTAGAAATTGAGAACTTGAACTAACAGGTTTGTTCTAGAAATGTTTTTTTTTGACAAATTCAACGAAGCAAGTAAATCAACTTCCGCTATCGTGTGTTTATCATCGCAAGAAAAATTTCGTTAGCTCCTACTTTCCCCGAAGTTTCCCTTTGCTTTAGTACGGCACGGCATGGCCAAGCCAAGCCAAGGCAGCGACGAGTGAGTTCTTGAATGAACTAGGACGAGTGGAGTGGAAGTTTTTTAGGTTTTTCCAAGCGGGTGAATCGGTCTTGTTCCCTCACTTCCTTTCTGCCACTCAACCGAAGAACACGAGGAATAGGAACATCTCTAGTTTTTACTTTACCTCACTTCACTCCAGCTGGTAAACCCAACTCCGTTCATTCATTCATTTATGTCCAGAGCAATTCCACTTTCACCTTATCTCTGAGTCCACAGATAGGCAAATACACATTGACATTAGCCTTTATTCCAAATGATAACATCCTTTCTATAATAGCAATTTTCCACACAGACGACTGACTGACTCTCTTTTACTTTCCCCCTTAACCAAATGCTTTCCCTGTAAACACTCACCGGCTTATCTCTAAGCCTCAACAGCTGTTCTTCACTCTTTTCTTCAAACGAAATCGTTTAGAATTGACTGTGCATAAAATTCCAAGCAAGTGCATCTGGGCCCTGTGTCTTTGTCCCACCTGTGGGAGCAGAAGCCAAAAGGGATTTAACGTAAGTCCTAATTATATTTATTAAGAAGAGTATAAAATCCTATAATTGGTAATTGATAGGATCTAGAATTGTTTATTGCATCGTGTAATTATATTAGCCACTAGGCGATGCTATAGATTAGGCTACAAAGTGCGTTGCAATTCAAGAGTCTCGTAATCCATTAGGACATCTGAACGATAAGATGTTTATGACATTTTTTCAGAAAAATATACTTAGCTTTTGACAGATATCCATAAAAATTTTCCGTTAGAATGTCAATGTCAGCATCAGCATGGATATTTAAAACTCTTTCGAAGTGCAAATGCCTGGCATCTGGAAGTGATGGATTCATTCAGACGCTCACGTATCTCTCGGAATTTATCCAATTCAAGGAATTTCCAAGCATGATACGCCAATGCTAGCTGTTGTCCAAATTTCACTACGTATATTTGAAAATCTTTATTTCCCTTGGATAATTCAATTAATTACTGTAGTCCATCACCTGTGTATCTAAGTAATTACTCCCTGTTTCTATTAGACGTAAACACACAAACATTGTCCTTTTGAGTGACACATGTTGGGATTTGTGGTTTTCTGTCTTACAGAGATTTGATTAAATCACGTAGGCAGAAAGCAGAGGATGTAGACACAATAAGCCTGCCTATCCAATGGAAAGAAAGATTTTTGTAGGCAGGTAGAATCTTTTCAATCTCAGAGTTAAGAAGGTCAGGGTCATAATTAGAACATCTCATCCATTATCATTATTGTGTTTTCTACTACAACATTCGTGACTGTTGTGGTAGTAAATATAGGGCTGTGGGACTGGGGCTAGTCGTGAAAGTGATTAAAGCACTGTCATGTCTTCTTCCTCCTCCTGTGGTAGTATTAGTTTAATTAAGCTTTAAGTACAAAGGTAAAACTACACTGCTCTCCTCTTTCTAATTCACTCCGCTTTCAATAATTTATTGTTGTGTGGGTGTGGGACTACTCAGTCAAGCAGTCAGTCGGTCGACTCAACTCAACTCTAAGGCTATAACTAACTAACATGACTTTTCTTCTCTGCATTGCTTTTGGGAATTGACTCACTATAATTAAATCCTTGTAGCATTCACAAAGGACTGATTCTAGTTGCATTCCAAAATAAAGAAGGATTTGCATGCTTGCTCATACAGTAGTAGTTTCACAGATCCACGATTCCTTTGATTTGATTTGAATTTCTGGAGGTTAGAGAGAAACCCAAAACCCATTCCATTGAAACTGCTAAAAAAAGTACATGACTAGAATTTGCATTTAATGAAATTAAATCTCAAGGCTGGATAAACTGTGTGTGAATGAAAGAGATTGGGCATATTAGACTGTTGTCTTAAGAAACGCATTGTTTACCTCTTAACCTTATTCAGTAAAAAGTGACGCTGAACAGATTTGGCGGTAGGACTTGAAATATTCTAATGCGTAGTAAAAACGAACCGACAAACCAAAATCCGTTCCTTATTCAACGAGGTTAGGTTACCTGAGTCGAGTGAATGAGTAGGCGGTGTGGATCTAAAATCTTAGTTTGACTCAAGATGGTTCAGGAAAAAGGATGAAGACGAAATGCAAATTCCAATTCCCAAGATTTTTCTGCGGATGACATTGGCATAGTCAAGTCAGTCGAAGAGAAGACTAATAAATATTGATTTTAAGAGACATTCGTCCCATCTTATCCGATAACGATGAAAGGCAGGAGCCGGAGATGAAAAATTCCAACTCCCTTGTCAGTAGCAATAATAATGGAAAAATACATGAAGACTAGCTGATAGCTGAGACTTTGACAAAACTTGCAAACAAAATGTACAAATGCGGAGGCGAGATGTAATTTGAGCTCAAGCTGCCCTTTGCGTGTACTCAACCAAAACCAAAGTACCCGAACTGCCAGGAAGAACCAATTAGTTCCTTCTTCTGAGAAATAACGTTTTTATAAACTAGGCAACAATGAGGAAAGACGACTTGAGTGGCAAAAAAAGGGTTCGATGATGGAAGAAAATTATATTTCTTTGTTCCCTCGTGAAAGTAGCAACAGGTCCCCTAATTGCATGGCGGGCGTAGGAGAATGCAAATGCAATAAGAAATATATAAAGATCTCTGAAGCCTACCTGGGAAAATAAATATTTTCATGTTTAGTTCTTAGAACTCATTAGGGGGTCATGAAAACGGATAACAACAGATAACTGGGGATAAATTTAGCTCCAATGAGGAACTCTGGCATATAATTAACTTTAACGGCCAATTATTTCTCAAAATTTATAAGGGTTCAGGACCTGGATAAAAATAACAAAATTCTACAATCAAAAACGACTTTCTTGCACTTAACAAGTTAATTAACCAGCATCTTATTAAAATCAACAAAGTTGCAGGCTTTATGGTGTACCAGCAAAAAGTTCGAATCTGACGTAAAGTATAAAATATACTCTCCCGATTTGTTCGCTTTCTCCGACTTTCCCTCTACAGCGTCGCACGTTGCATTATATGCCATCAGCTCCAACTAGCAAATTAATTAATTTAGGAGAAGGGGAAAGTGCTTTCGATTTTGCTCTTGAGGTTCGTCTGTCTCTAAGGTGAGCTTAATCAAACAGTCGTATATATTTCATTGGGTTTTCTTCCCATGGCTCCGTATATTTTTACTTCTGTCGGTAACAGGGTTAATTAGAGTATGGTCCGTTCCTTCCTCAATATGCCAGATGACCGTCACGCCTCCTGAGTTCCAAGTTGCCCTGAAAGGTCAGTTGGCAAATTAGGTAGAAAGGTCAGGAATGAATGACTCGTTATTTGTACTGACGACATTCAAATTGTCGGGGGTTTGCAAATCCTATATAAAAGTTCAAAAGATTACGCAATTAATTTAATAAATCCTAGGGACACAAAATATTCATCATTTGTGGATCAAATCCGCTGTAGCTAAATGCATGGATTTTTCTGCTACGCCTTGAGCGAGGCAGCTTCAGTTATAGGCTGGACATATGGCATTGGAAATAATTGTCGTGGGAATTGAGAGCACTTTAGAATGTCTACCACGTTTTGTCGTGGGCAATCTTGATGTCACCAAAGAGAGTGGCTATACAGCTAATGTAAATCCTGCACTGAATTTCGACAAGTAATATTCTGTGTTTGCCATATTGACTGAATGTTGAGCAATCATGCCATCTTCAGTGCATAATTAAACTCCGTTAGCAGTTGAGAGATGGGGAAGTGTAATTGACATTTCCATTGAGTCGTGCTAGGCCCAACGATAATTCCGGATAAGAATAGTATTAAATACCTGAATGGAACTAGATTCACAATTATTGTAATGTTGGTTCAAACCATGATTACGGTTCAGAATATGCTTGTGCTTCCAAATAGCATAATTAGTCCATTACAGAACACACTATTCAAATTTTATCGTTTTGATTCATCCTCTGTTTTACACACTGAAGGACAAATTTGTATTTTATTAGTGATATCAAGTGTCACAAATTAACTGGAATGTATTCCCATTATTTTAATAGAGGTTTTATGTTACTACTGTTGCTATCAAGATGAATATAATCAAAAGCCAAGCTCAGACTAATTTTAATTTCTTTCTTGGATTGCGTGAGTAATTTGAAATCATGCAATGGCTGAAAATATCCTCTTCCGTGTCAAATGAACGATTGGACTTAGACAATGGTCAGTCAGTTAGAGAGAGTTCCTAAATTATATTTGTGAGATTTGGTGTGTGAATTTACTCAAATGGCAAAGCATTGCCTCTGACGAGTGAGTTAGTGTTTGTGGGAGGTATGGGATTTGTGGACAGCCGGGAAAGAATTGGTCACGAAATAAGTTGGCTAACTCGTCGTCCTTCCTACGTCTTTACATGTAGTACTCGGTCTTTTTTTCATTTATTGGTCGTCTTCTCGTGTTTACTTTCCTTTCCATCTTCTCCTTCACCTTTTTTCCTTTTCTCCAGAATAAATTTTTAGATCCCGCTCTCCTTCTTAATTCGTGTCGCACTTTCCTTTCAATCCTATTTCATTTCACAACCCTTTACGTTCGTCCATCCGCTTTTGCTCTAGCTCTTGCTCCAGCTTCCAAGAAATGAAAGTTTTTATACAGATTGTCATTTGGAGCCTAGTACAGTATTTCCTTTGGATCCATCTTCACAAACCTTCATCATTCAGATGCGCATCACATTTTGGGTCTCTTGGTATTTCTAATATTCTACACCATCACCATCACCACCTTTCCCAAATCCCATTATTTTTTCAGGTTTTCCCTATTATTACTCCTCGTTACTAAGCAAGACACATCCACGGAGCCCTAGCCTTTTGTCCAATCACAGGGCATTGAAGGTTAATGTGCTAATGACGCTAAAATCGATTAGAAATGAAGGGCTCTTGGGAAATTTATTGAGCAATGCAGTACAAGTATCATCTTTGCTCATAATATTCAAAAAAGAGAATATTATTCAGTTGTTGACGCGATAGAGCGGCACTAGAGTTGAATCTCAATTTGAACGTTGAATAAAGTTAATCAATTCTTGTATGACATTCACGTCCACCCATTGGCATGAAATTGCCCGCAGTCAAGGGACTAACAACCCTACGATGTTAGTTCGTCTTTCCAACAAGTTAGAAAATTTCCTGCTGCGTTGCTTTGCTTTGCTTTGTAGTTGAGTCTGCGGCATTCGGATACAAGAAAAAAAGTCCGAATAGATTTTGTAGAACTGACATGATGGAGCTGGGAATTTTCCACCCTGCCTTGGCACTTTTTGTCATGGAAGAACTAAGAGGACATGAAATATAGATTTATACCTTTCTAGGTGTCAAAATGATATGATTAGAGAGCTAAACCAACTCAAGCAACTTGTTCAAAGCACTAAATTCTGTTTTGTACTTGAGATTTGTCCCCATGCATATTTCTTGAGACTTGTAAACTTGAGATTTGGATCTGCATTGATTGAATCCAAACCATGAACACACGCGTGTCCAAACATATTTCAATTCGATTCCACATTGCGTTTTGGTCAAATTGTGGAAATTCGTTCGTGTTCCAACAGTCTTTTCTCAGCTCATCTCATATTTTTGGGCATCGATATAGCACTCGTCCATCCCACGCTCCAAATTCTTGACGACGGTGAACCACTCATCTTTTCCATCTGATTTATTTTGTCTGCTTCTCACATTACAAAGATTTTTGAAGGGTAAATGAAGATAGCCATTCGAGAACTATTGTCTGTGTCCATCTGTATCCATGGCCTAGCTTAATCAATATAGGCTGAGTGAGTGTCTGGGAACCCAATCAGACCTTATTTCCAGTCCAAGGTGACTGCCTGCATTTTGGAACGTGATTTGGAGAAGAAAGCAAAACCAAATGTTTTGTTTTTGGTCCGGTCAGACAATAAGTGTGCCAACCCAGTCTCGGTCTTTTCATTTCATAAAGTGATAAAAACAAAGATTATTGGCTTCGCCTACTTTTACTGCCCTCCTAGTTGGACATTTAATATCTGAGCTGCTGATTTGTGTTTTATTACTTTTCCACTGAATACTTTAATGAAAATATGGGAAAACTGTACTTTTGTTGTTGTTCTCTTAAGATGGCTTCAGTCATAACAATCGATTATTTCCTCAAGTCTGAGCTTTTCTTACGGCTGAAGCCAGAGACACACATTTTCCGGGTATTTCTACGCCTTATTTTATTACACAAATCAAATATACGAAATTGATGAAAATGTTGGGCGAAAGTTGTTTATTGGAGTATGAATGTTTGCATCACCCAATGAACCAGAATTTAAGGTTAGTGTAGAATTGTATTTCCCTATAACGTGACAGTTTGAATTTGGAAGAATTTTTGTCTTAACATTTGAAGACTCTCTTTAAATGTTGGCATAAAATAAAAATGTGCGTCAATCGTCAGGTATTCTTTTTAGCCCATCAAAAGCCATGACAAGACACCTGTGACAATCTATTAGAGAGAGTGAGGGAGAGTCGTAACCCAGCATGGATTACCCTTTCCCCATAAGTACCTTCCCTGATGACTTTTCCCAGGAAAATGTGAACTTTTAGATTGAAGCTTATTCTCACAGTCATTTTACCAAATGACTTCAAAATCCCAGCTCGTCTTTCTCTTTATACTCTGAATTGCCTTCTGGAGCTACAATGATCTACTTTTGTCCTTTGCCTTTCTTTCGTAGTCAAAGTAATCCTAGCAAAAGTATTTACTCCACCACACTATGTGTTTGTGTCCTGACGTGGGTTGTCGCCCTGCGCCCATTGTCACCTCCGACGACTCCCATTTGTCAACTCAATAGAAATATCACAACTCCCCAGAGAAAACAATAAATCCTTGAGCTATCACTGTAAAATGTACTACACAGGCAAGCTTTAGTCTGTGTGTGTGGACGTTAGCCTTTAATTTCACCAAGTCAAGTTAAATAACATTAGAGGAAGGACATAGTATTCTACGAATAAATCTTCTTGGCCTTACTTCGTATATTACGTAGTACACTCGACGCTGCGGGAGCTCAAGGCGGGTAAAAATGGAACATGTCACATCTTATTTTCCATGTCACTGATGTCCTTTCCTCTTTTTAGTCTTGTTCTTGTCTTTTAACTCTTTTCCTTACTATTTTATTATTCCTTCGACCTCATGTGCAAGCATGAGAGAGAATACTAACGAGATCCTACCCTTCCTTTACATGTGTAAGCAAAAAAAAAACCAATCAAAGTGATGAAATTGGATGAATCAACTCAAAGCCTAGTCCGTGTGCAACACTTACATTATGTATGGTCTCAGAATTTTAGCCTCAGGAATTAAGTCATGACTTTGCTTTGGTCGCTCGAAATAGAAAGATTAAAAAGAAGATGGGATAGGACATCAAGAGGGCAACCAAGTATATGAGAATTCGATCTGAGTCAAAGTAAAGTAAAACGTAGTTCTTTCACTTCATAAAACTTCATTTGTATTCATGGTCTTGTCCTCATCATTTAGTTGAATAGTTAGTGGAAAACATTAGAAGGATTAGCCAAAGAGTTCAATTACCTTATCACTCATCCTAAAAATGTCATGAAGTCATGTATTTTAATACCGCTGTAAATTTTGCTGCTATCGAAAAAAAATTTCTGTTAAAATATTAATTTAGATTTTGCATATTAATTTGTTCCCTGTATACACAGCGATTTAATCAAATAAATCGTGGTTTCGATCAAGATACAAAAAACTTATGACGTAGATTGTGGAAAATCAAACCCAAAATACACGTAGCATTCAACACCGAAGATTTTCTTTGTACACAATTGCCCAAAGGGAAATTCAAATTCAAAGCAAAAAGTTTTCTTCACTTTTGCTTTTGCCTGCCTGCCTCAGCCTGTATTGTTGTTATTTTGGATGATCCTCGACGCAAAAGAAATGCTAGCTCAAAATAGGCGCCAAGGATTTTCCACCCACTTTTCTTTCTTTTGGAATAATAAAATCCTGAGTTGAGTGAAAGAGACATAAATTCTAAAAACCTTCATCCAACCATGCATGAATGTGGAGAGAATAATAAGAAAGGATATAAGGGCTTTGCATGTCCTTTTTCGGCGTCAACAACTTTTATAAATTGTATTTTCTCCTTGCAGGTTCTTTTCAATTGCCCCAAACCATTACGAGAATAAATAAATCTACAGGTGGAAGTTATTTTGATCTTATTTATTGTATATGTGAAACACTTGAGAAGAAAAAAGGTAGGGAAAGACATTGAACTTGTAGGCGTCAACTTTTTGACCTTTCTTGCCTTTATGAGTCACTCCTTTGCCAAGTTTCCGCCCGTGCGGAAAATCTGTATACAAACTTTTCATCCTTAAATTCTTCAATCTTGCTTCTACGTTTTTGTTGAGATCATGAATTAAGGAATTATAACTTATTTGAGTGTCAAATTGGCACTGACAGTAATGCACTGATATTTATTCACACAAAGA
>WJEZ01003068.1:0-11672 GCA_009869925.1 Thalassaphorura encarpata
CGGTATCATCTGGTGTATTTATCTTTCTATTATTAATAGAAGTATAGAACCGAAGCTTGCCTGCGCTGCGTTTGCAATATTCGTATACCCATAAGTTTTATCCACGGGCTTATTTTTCGCATTTGGCACATGCTGACATCGCAGCGCAGTAGCGGGCTTTTGGTAATTGTTGTGTACTTATAGCACAGCTCAATGTAAACACCAGGAAAGTTTGTTTAGTATAGTATGCGTGCAAAATGCTGATTAGGGTGTACATAAAAGTTTAGCTGTGTGAGGACGGGCCAAGTCAGGGCGGATGGACTAATTGAAGAGTGTAGATACGAAAAACCATTAAGCAGCTGGGCTACATGAACATGTTACGTGCATAAAGGCTGGGAAATATTTTTTCAATCATTGATAAATCTTGGCACTTGATTTTTCGATAAATTCGGGCCATTAATAGAGACTATGCGTTAAAATGCACTTTGATTTGGACTTCATGATTGAGAAAAATCTGGAAAATCTCCGATAGTGCTTACAAGTAGGAAAATCCTGCATGAATGTCCAATTGAAAATTTCTACTGTACTGGTATTGTCTCATCCGTGGGAATTTTTGCAATTAATAAAAACAAGCAGCAGGAGAGCATCCACTTGAGTAGACAGAAAGCAGTTTGGATTGGAATGACACAATTGATTAAATCATTCTTCATCCGCTCGTGTTTAGTTTTCATGCCTCAGGAGCCGGTCTTACTGTGACTATCCAAGGGTTTAAAGATGAATTTAACTTGTCTTCTCCTCTCCTGTGAAAAATGTGATTAAGAAGCACGTGCATAATAAAATTCTTGCTCCTAGTCATGGATAAGCGGACAGGTAGGACGCAACATGGGTTCTCATTCTGAAGAACATTCCCGACGAGACGACATCGGCAAACTCAAAGTCATGGATCACATTTTTCAAGTTCTTGAGTAGACAGACATTCGGAATCTAACGATTGTTTTAAGTGATGATCACATAAACCTGAATTGTGGGTTTACCACTTACTCAGATGAATACAATCAACGCATTTTTACTTAATGAAGAAATATGTGTGCATATTTTGTCTCATTGTTACTAGTACGATAACTTTTTTGGATAGATTCTTCTGCTAAAAAGTTTTGAACAGAACAAAGAGAAGCAGATAAATTAATTACTAAGAAGCGGATTTCTGAAGTCATTGAATGAGCAGAATTTAATTACTTTGTTTATTGCTAAATTAGTCTCAAGGCAGGTTTTTACGACCCATGGTTTAATCAGGTCATTGCCACAAAATGTATGAAATATGAGTTCATGGATTGCACGGGTAAATATAAAAATAGTAGTGACATAACATTTGTATGATAATACGTACATCTGGGGCTAAGCTAAATTTGATTAAGCAAGACGCTCTAGTTTTTCATTCTGTTCTTGCAAAATGTGGAAAAACAATTTTTGATTACTACAGCTGTTTCTCTTCTAAGAAACATGTTCGTGTAGATTAATGTCTGTGTAGATTAAAAATTAAATAGTCAGTACAATGCGGGCGATGATTCAATTTCTTAGCAGAAGACAGGAGCGATGATTAAGTAGTGCAGATCAAGGTGGGATTTGAAGTGTGATGGACAGGTTGGACAGATATCTAACAACTAGTTTGCTATGATTATCTCATCGTCGTAATAATTGGCCGTGCTGAGCAGTGGATGTGGATATGCAGTATATTACAACAGCTCAACATATGCCATGCCTCAGCTTAGGATTTAGTCTTCTGTTGTTTTTTTCAGATTCTGAAGGAACAAAAAAAAACTAATTAACGAATTGAATATTACATCAGTGGGAGGGATAAGTGGTCTAGTCTACAGAAAAGATAAAATGATTAACTTTGATATTGTTCCTTACTCTACGCTTAATTGAAAGTCGTAATCAGTCCATACAAAAAAATGACAAACATGAAAGATTCAACGCATTAGGATTAGGATGGGCGTCACAGATCGCAACAGAAAATATCAAGAAAAAATTGAGAGTTTCTGTAGAAAAAATCATTTAATATTATTTATTCAAATGCGTTAAGATTTTACTAATTAGTTGTTATAAATATTCACAAAACTGAACATTGACAAGTTTTTAATAAATTGTAAGATGTATAAAATACATTCTTGCACAGTTTTTGTCATTTTACAAATGAATTTATCCTTGGACTCGTCTTCATCAAACTGGTTTTATTCATGGCGTCACTCGATTTACAATCAAAAAACACAACTTTCAGTCCAAGCAGTGTGTGGAAATATTTTGTCACATTACACTATTGTTTGTTTATCTGAGGGAGATCCCAAAATTTATAGTTGATTTTGTAATGGATTGATTTTTTTATACTCCTCCGGAATTCAAAATAATATGTGATTTTATAGCCATCTTAATATCTTAAAATCATGTTACATCAAAGAAGAATTGCTTCTAATCTATTGTCTGTGTGTCTTCCAAGGTAAAGTTTATATTATAAAACTTATTGAGAATTTCGTGTAACGAAGATACGAAGAAATTTCATATAACACAGTCAACATTTCAGGTCAAATTGCATTTGCACAACGCATGAAGGCAAAACCAACACGGTCATCTGCACCAATCCGTGAAACGGAGGAGACAACAATAAGACATGATTTCGGTGGACAAATCATTCCGACGAGATGGCCGATTACAACCCCAAAATCAAAAAAGGGTTCAAGTACAAGAGCATCTACAACATCAGCTACGACTACAAGTGCAACCACTCAAATGTCTGGACCAGATAATTATGATCCTTCTGTAGTGGGAGTTTTTGTTTGCCAGCCTTTGCAACCGATCCCAGTAAGCGCTGGCCTGGCCAATAAATATGTTTATGAAATTTTTTGCACTGTACTGGTTGACTTCTGAAATTTTTCCAGGGTGTTATATTTAGCTGCAAGCACACTGACCCTGAGAGAATTGACAATTGCAGTAATGGTGGAGCAACTGGAACGAAAGCCACACTATCATGTGAAAAGTTTTACAAAACAGCCTATGGTCAGGAAAGTACACAAATCGAATGTCAATCAAATCATAGATGGTCTACTCATAGGATGTTCGGGTGCAATTTGGGTAAAGTGTCTGCCAAATAATTGCGCTGTAAAATATTTAACTAGAATTTTTACTTTTTTATTTTTACAGAATGTGGTGTTTCGGCCAGACCTAGGAATTCATATATTGTAAATGGGCTAGTTGCGAATAGAATATCTTGGCCATGGCATGCAACAATTTTTCGAAAGAAGGGCAATGATTTTCATTACATTTGTGGAGGCACACTTATTTCAAAGACACTTTTACTCACGGCAGCTCATTGTCTCACCAATCCGACAACTACAACCATTCCAAATTTTGAAGAGTTTCGAATAATACTAGCAACAAAATCTAATAACTACACGGAGAATCTTTTGGACAATATATCTGGAATGTACTTGTTTTATGTAATGTGTAGTTAAAAGTTTAATAATTTGGGAATAGCTTGAACTATTTCCAATTATCTAATTTTCAGGTACAAAACGCTTCAATTCCTCACTCGTACAACGGATTGACATTTGAATCCGACACAACAAAATCTAATAATTACACGGAGAATCTTTTGGACAAAATATCTGGAATGTATTTATTTTATGTAATGTGTAGTTAAAAGTTAATAATTTGGGAATAGCTTGAAGTATTTCCAATTATCTAATTTTCAGGTTCAAAACGCTTCAATTCCTCATTCGTACAACGGATTGACATTTGAATCCGACATTGCGATAGTTCAGCTTGATAGATCTGTAGAACTTTCAGATTATGTACGGCCGGTGTGTTTTCCATTTCAGAGTAAAGAGAATTCGGATATTGAACAACTACACCTTAGCCCTGGATCACTTGGTCAGGTGGGAATCGACTCATTCCATATTGAACAATTTCTCAGGAATTTCTTGCAATATTCAAACTAAACTTTAATAAATTTCAGACAGTAGGCTTTGGAATTGACGAATCGGGAAAATTGTCTCCCGTGTTAAAGGAAACAGATTTACCAGTCGTTTCACACAGAGATTGTGGTGAATCCCTGGAAAGATTTCCAACTCATTCACAATTTTGTGCCGGGTATCGAAATGGTAAAGAAATTAACATCCAAATTTATTTTATTGGAAATACATAGGAAATGATTTGAATAGGAACGTCAGTATGCAATGGGGACAGTGGTGGAGGAATTTATTTCTCTGAGGGAACTGGGATTTTCAATCGCTTTATGATTCAAGTAAGAATAGAACATTATCAGTATCATCAACTTGTTGAATTCGTGAAAATATATTTTCTTCAGGGAATCGTTAGTTTTGGAAGTTCAAATCGAGCTGAATCATTCCTTCATTGGAATAATTGCAGTGACAAAACTCTAGCTGTATTTACAAAAATCGGCGCCTTTGCTTCTTGGGTGCAGCAACACATGGACAAATGGGAACCTGATGCTTAAATCATCAATTGAGAAATTAATCTGTTTACAGATACGACAGTAGATTATAAAGATCACTGCTGTCAACTGGACAACATTTTAGATTTAAGGATAAGGTTGAATTTTGAAAAAAATTAGTGTCCAATGGAATAAACTATAAATTGGAAGTTGTATTACGTTTCTTAAACTGTTCTCATCATTTGCACCTAAATAGAAGCAAACAGAATTTTTCCCTTAACAAATGTGTTCCTATTCTTATTTTCGTAATTACGATGCAATCGTATCGATTCTTCTTGAAAAATTCATTTTTGTTGTCTTGGCAATCGCAAATTCTTGCAACAACTCTCCGAATTAAAGTTAAGGACCCCAATTCGGCCGTCCATCTCATTGTCTGTTAATTCAGTATTTTTGTTCTTTCGAGAATACGATTTTTGATTTGCAAATTGAAATATTTGTGCGTTGCGTTAGTGAGACTTGAGCGAAGAGTTTGAATATCATTCGTTCCGAACAACATGGAGTCTGGAAAGGACGTAGAAGCCCGAAAGGGTGACGATGAGGCGGAGAAAGTGCAGGTGGGCTCTTCCCTACATTGTGAACACGAGGAGAGCAAAAACAACAACTCTGGGTAAAAGGACAGGCCAAACGAAGGCGAGAAAGGTCATTGTTAAGTACCGTAGGCAAAAGCGAGTGAGGAAGATTTGCAAACCACGAATCTTGACCGAAGACGAAGAGTCCTATTCCTCCAGTTCCAGTAAGCGAAAGCGAACTGACTGAGATGCCTGATGTATGAACAACGGATTCGTATGGCAATATCTTCATCCCGGAAGATGGAATGTTCAAGATGTATGACTTGAAAGACGTCGGAGAAGAAAAACTGAAAGAATGGAAGGTGGAGACCCAAACTCCGACTGAGTCAAACGAAAATAAAATTGGGATCCAGTTTCAAGAGAAGAGACAACGGATTCGTATGGCAATATCTTCATCCCGGAAGATGGAATGCTCAAGATGTATGACTTGAAAGACGTCGGAGAAGAAAAACTGAAAGAATGGAAGGTGGAGACCCAAACTCCGACAGAGTCAAACGAAAATAAAATTGGGCTCCAGTTTCAAGAGAAGAGCGAAAGTGAGGATGATGAGGATAAGCAGCAGGTGGGCTCTTCCCTGCATAATGAAGATAAGAAATACCTTCCTTTGGGTAAGAGAACTGGCCGGACCAAACGAATTAAGGTCACTGTGACTTACCGCAGGAAAAGGCAAGTCAAGAAGATTTGCAAACCCCGAACTAGGACCGTGGACTCTAAATCGAGCTCCAGTACCGAATCTAGTGACGAATCAGAAGTAGGGGTAGGTGAATTGGAATTGGAATTGCCTGGCCATACATCCAACCCAGAGGACGGTGAAATCAATACTGACTCAAAAGTTTTCGGAGAAAACACAACCAAAGAATTGAAGCTGGAGACCCAAACTCCGATAGAGTCCAACCAAAATAAAATTGGGCTTCAGCTTCTAATGGACAAAGACATAAAGTCCAATGATACTGGAAAGGACGGAACCTCTACGATCTCATGAGGCCATCATCTCTTCAGGTCCTGGAACGTCAGCTCGGGATACGAAATTCAAGGCCGTTAGACGAACAATTAGCGAATTTTTTCATCGTGGCCAGGAAAATCGATCAAATGACCAACCCGATTCTATTATGACGCAAGAATTCAGCAGTGTTCCCAATCTGGCTGCCAAGAGTAGTCTTAATTTTCTGGATTGGCGGTCACAACAATGGTACTTGCATTGCAAGGAAAATGTAATCACGGCTTTTGATCGCCTGAAAGGCAAAGGAAAGAAACCCGATGCTGACCGGAAAGAAAATGAGAAATGGATGATGAAGATCGTGACTTCAGAGGTGGAGTGGAAGAAACGTAGGAAACGCTTTCCAGGCAAACCTCCAGGTTTGTCCACTATTGTGGAAGATAAGGAACCTGTACCCGTTTGTCCCTTGCAGTTGAGACCAAAATGTTCTTCTGAGGGAAGTCCTAAAAAAGTTTCTTTAGCAAAACCAGCTAAACCGACTTATGCGGAGAGCTATCCCGGCGACAAGGCCACGAAACGGTGTGAACAGGATGAAAAAGTCGAGAATTTTTTTAGTTCCTCCAATAAGGAGACAAATCAAAGACGATTATTATTGTCATCCANGGTGTGAACAGGATGAAAAAGTCGAGAATTTTTTTAGTTCCTCCAATAAGGAGACAAATCAAAGACGATTATTATTGTCATCCAAGAACACGTTGAAACCCGATCCCAAGTATAAGAGTGGCAAGAATAAATCCCGGGATTCTTCGCAAAGTATGAGTAGTAGATATTGTAATTGTTCTTGTAATAGAAAATAGACAATGTATAAATCAGTTGGTTAACAAAATGTGAACTTTTAGGTTTCATGAATAAGTTTCGTCGGATTCGTTTCTCAGGGGGTAATCGAGTGTTGTCAGAGGTATTATCACCCGTTCCGACACAATCGGATTCAAGTGCGTTTGAGGCAGAGGATAGCGTTCCACCAGGTCCAGGTGCTTCGAAATTGAAAGAAAAAGTAAAGAAAGATAAAATTCCAAAGAACTCCACACCTGGCTGCTTTAGGTTCATTTCTAAAAAATTTGGTTATATATAACACTAGGAGTATTTTTAAGAAATGTTTAAAATTATTCTAGCTTTTTCACTGGCAAAGTTGGCGCATCTCGTTCAGCTATTCGGTCACTCTGGTCTAGAGTCTCATTCAGAAATAGGACTCCAAAAGTGGAATCGTCAGATTCTTTAGTCATAGCATCCCCATCCGGTACAAACGCTGCCGAATCTGAACCAATGGACCTAATGAAAGAGCTGGACTTTTGGGAAAAAAGATTGAAACAAAATAAAAGAGGCTGCAAATGCTGGTGAACTTCGTTATCATTTCGTTATGTGATTATACAGTGAGGGATGTATTTGGTTTACATGTTAGTGGGAAAACTGTTAATAAAAAAGTTGTATAAAATCTAAGAATGATTTTAGTTGTATGTGTAATTTAATTTATGATCCATGCCTTAGTTTACACATTACGTTTAGCATTAGCTTGATAATATCATTTAATTTTGGCACTACTTGTTAAAATAGATTCAAGCTAAATATGTGTTCACAAAATTATGTGCTGGACGCTGATTCATAATGACCGAATCGTATAAAACTGGATGGAAAATGTAAAGGGAAACGTCTTACCGTCTATAGGATGAAGACCGAGGCTGTCCTCTGCAAAACGGGCGTAGAAACTGCATTTTCGCCCGGAAAGTCAAAACTTACTGTCAAAAATTTTACTCATAAGTTACTGGAAATTGTGTGTGTAGGGAGTTAAATGTAAAGGGTTTAATAAGAAATCTCTGTCACAAGTTTATGACAAATTTTCGTTATTCAAATTAGACATAAGGACGTTGAACGAAAGGGAGGATGTGATGTAATATCTCTGACTTGTCATCGCGGTCGACATGAGTTTGATCGATAAAAACACGAACGCAACGACAACGACATGCTAATGTTGGAACTTTAACTTTTTAAGGGAATTTGTGAGTAAATTAATTTTAATTTTATTGACAATTCCAGAATAGTTTTTAGTACATGCTAATTACTTTCTGAAGTTTTTCTGTGTTTGAAGCTCAAAAATTACAGATTCGTGTCTTTACCAAGTCGAGTCGAAGAGAAAAAGAAGTCAAATCAAAATGGGATACAATTTTTCTCCAGATTTAGTCCAGTGGTTGATGTTAATTATTCCAACTATTTTGTGCCTTGTTTCTTTCTCACATCAAGAAATTACGGAAATTTCCACAGATCCGAATGGCTATATTGCATTTTGTCCGTGCATGGGTGAGTCGAGTCGAATGATGTAAAAACAATTATTTGTAATGTGTATTTAATTGATACCCGTTCTTACTTGGAATTTTGGTACAGGGAGATTTGGAAACCAAGCTGATCAGTTCTTGGGTGCACTTGAATTTGCTCATAGGATAAATCGGACGCTCATACTTCCACATTGGGTTGAGTATATCCCGTACAAGGCAGGATCGGTGAGATCTTGAGTGACTTTCATTATTGTGACATTTTTTAAATTAATTTTTTTCCTGTTGCAGAATCAAATTCCCTTTGACAAATATTTCAAACCGGAAGCATTTGCAAAATATCATCGGGTGATTCTAATGAAAACATTTATGGACGAGTTAGCTCCGTCAATTTGGCCTCCAGAAAAACGTATTTGTAAGGGAAATTGAAAATGAAATATTGAACTGGTCCTCCAACACAATTCTCAACTAATTTAATTTTTATTTTGAAGCATTCTGTTACGGAGAACGGAAACCAAACGAGGGGTGTGATGCTAAGGATGGAAATCCATTCGGTCCATTTTGGGATTATTTTAAAGTTAGTTTTGAGAATTTATTGTTAATTCAAATTCAATACTACAATTTTGTTATCTGTAAATTCGTATATTTGCAGATTGATTTTTCTGGGTCTGAAATGTTTGGACCTAAACTTCACTTCGTGAACCACAATGGAGAAGATGACAGTAAAAAGTGGGGTGAAATATATCCTGGGCGCAAATTTCCAGGTTAGTTTACATTTTTTAATTTAAGGTTTAATTATAAACTAAGTTTGTACTTCTAGTGTTAGCATTTGTTGGACCACCTGGTGCATTTCCAGTTGAGCAGAAAAATATTCACCTACAACAGTATTTGGTTTGGAGTGACGATATACGAAGAAAAGCAGAAAAATTCATTTCAAGTCTACCGGAAGGACCATTTATTGGAATTCATCTTCGGAATGGAAATGATTGGGTAAATATTATAAGGAATATTAAAATTGTCTTAACTATAACTTGCCTTACTTCATTTTGCAGTCTAACGCTTGTGACTTGGTCGGCAAATCTAAAACTCGGGATTTATTCGCCTCACCACAATGCACTGGATATGGCCAAGAAAATGGAATCTTGACCCATGAAATGTGTTTTCCAACAAGTCAAATCATAATCAAGGATTTGAAGAGAGCTGTGAAAAAGTTTAACCCATCGTCCATTTTTGTGGCCTCTGATTCAAATCATATGATTACTGAACTTCGATTAGCATTTAAGAAGTCAAGTGTATTGGAAGTGCGAAAATTAGGCTATGATTCTCCACACGTCGATTTGGCAATTCTGGGCAAATCAGATCTTTACATTGGAAACTGCGTATCAAGTTTTTCCGCTTTCGTAAAAAGGGAAAGGGATGTTCATGGTTTGCCATCACAATTTTGGGGATTTCCAGGTGATATCAGAAAATCTAAATCTAGCAAAGAGGAACTATGAGTTTTCAGTCAAAATAATTTAAAGCAACTGAAGCTTTTTTAAAAGGTAAATGTATTAGCTCTGATATGTATTCCATCCATCGCATCTGCCCGATTAGCCAATTTTAGTTAACATTTTTGTTTAAGACTTCCTTGTATTTGTATCTGTGCCTTATGCCGTATTCGTAAGCAAGCAGTGTGTTTTCTTAAGTGTCCTTTTGATAAAATATCTTTGTGATGATAAAAGTAAGACGATTTGTGATTTAGTAATCACGATCTCTTTAACTCCCAGTATTTAACAGAAAATTCTCCCGATCCATTAAGTAGAATTTAACGAACTCAAGAAAGACTGCCAAAGAAACTGATCACATTAATGAGTTAGTATTTTAATATTAAGGAATCTAGTTAGTGATCCAGACATTAGAATTTGCACAATCTTAATGTTATGCTTGCTTTTCTAGCTAAGAAACAAAAGTACTAAATTGTTTTTTATATTGGAACATTGCACACTGCAAACTCTGCCTTTCAACTTATGCAATAAAATCGAAAATCGAAAGGAAGAATTGATTTTTACGTAATATTTATTGCTAGACTAGACTGGAGAAAAGCTCTTTCGTTAATTTCCAATCTTTCTCACCCTTACCTACAGAATTGCATAGAGAAATCAAATACGCGCGAAAGGGTTAGCTGCACGCAATAATGTAATTTCAGAAGTGGAGTGGATGTCGAATTATTTCAGTTCCAGTTTCAGTGAATTCGGTTTAGTCGTAAAATTCTAATACAAAATAATATTATGTCCCAAAAGGCTTGTCAAGAATACTTTGAGAGATTTCCAAGTGAACGTCAAAATACGGGCGAGATCAAAAATGAAGATCGGATTAAATTCATGCTCACAAATCCTGTGATAAGGTAACAATTGGCTTATTTTTTTCTAATAGTAAATTGGCAGTATTCAGTGTATAGTCGAATGAAAACTGATCCTATTAACGTTTCTGACTATTTAAGGCAATATTATTTTTCTAAAAATAATTAATTACTGATTTCCTCACTTGTGCAAGTGCTTACTTTTTTCAAAAAAATTCGAATACGGTGGTGTATCATTTTGTACGATCTAATTCAGAGTTTATTTATCGATTTGTCGTTTGAAAAAGAGATATGAGATTTGACAAACAATGCGTAAACTCTATAATAATTTCATCAATAATAGAAAACACTTGAACTGGCTGCTCGGAAGTAATTTAGGTAATAACAGTTGAGACGAGATTACTGAGAAATTGGAGCTGCACCATTATTCACTTGACCAAAGGACGGTTTTTTCTTGGAATTTGATTTGCGTTGGTCCTCCTCTTCGTCCGACGAGTCATCAGAGCTCGGCAAATCCTTGGAAGAACAACCATTAGTACCACATGTCCAAATACGTCTGAATGCTGAACGTTTTTTCTGAGGAGGTCCCTTAGCTTTCTTAATGCATTCCTTCATAGAATTCTCTGCCTCTTCTCGTGTCAATGTCAAAGGTTGTGACAAAGGTCTGTAGACAGGAGATTGGCTGGCCTCAATATCTTCCAACTCCTCGTTGGGCAGAATCGCAGTCGTCGATGAAGTGGATATGTCCTGTGCCTCCTGCTCCTGGCCGTCACGACGATTTATTTTATCTTCCATATTTCTGTTAGGATTCGGCTTGGTGCTCATGCCATCACGTCCATGTCTTGGAGGTGGAGTAGGGGCAAACATCAATGATTTCATTCGGTCAGAACATTCCTCAAATGTATCTCTGTGCAAAGTTGAAGTGCCGATACCCGGAGTGTAGAAAACAGATCGGGACTTTGGTTCATTCTTTGCCATTTTGAAATAAAGTCAAGCTCAAGCTGTCAGAAAAAAAAAT
>WJEZ01003069.1:0-11670 GCA_009869925.1 Thalassaphorura encarpata
TTGGCTCTTTCAGGGACGAATCAATTGTCACAAATCATAAGGCTTCTTGGAAACACACATGAGAAATCCAAAGAATTGTTGGAAAGTGGATGGAATGTTGGAAATTTTGTTACAAAGGAGGAACGGAAGATATTCGTCCAATTTCGTCGATCTTGCGGATCATTGAAAATATGGCAAGGACCATTTTATTTCTTTGACAGAGCTTCTGCCCATGAATACATTTACGCCATATTCAACTACACTGTTACTTTTCTTTTGTGGTGAAAATTATTTAATATTATGCAAATTTAGAAGTATTAACTAAATTTTTAAGTTGAAAGAGATGATGCCTTGAAAATATTTCTAATTTATTAGCTAATGACTTAATCACGTATATAATGAAATTTTGATCGCTGGTAACATTTGAATGCTTTTGACTAACATTTATTTGACTTTATTTTCCAATTTAATTCTTGAAGACATTGTCATTTTAATGTATTAACACTAGTATCTATGCTTATGGAAATATAAGTTATAATAAAATTACTCATTGTCATCAACATAACCGGCCTCAAACTTGACTCTAGCTTCAAGTTTTGTCCTTTCCGCAACAGTTAATACTGGAAAAGCTGGTCTTCTCCGCTTACCCGCCTTAGAACGAGCTTCTGGTACATCTGTATTTGTATTAACTACTGGCTCAGATTTCGCAACTGGACTTGGCCTAAACTTTGGTTCTGGGAATCTATGAAGCATCGTATTATCAGGACTTGGGCTATACTTTGACTCTGGCCCAGTCCTAGTTCTTGATCTAAGTTGGGCACCTGACCTAAATCTAACTCGTGATCTAGATTCTGATTTAAGTGAGGTATCTGGCCTATATCTGGAATTTGGCTTAAATGAGCTACCTGACCTCAATGCAGATTGTGGTATAAAATATGGTTTAAATCTAGATTCTAAAGTAGATGAACTATCCGGTCTAAAGCTTGATCCTGGCGTCAATGGAGTGCCTGGCCTAATAAATGAACTATCAGGTGTAAAGCTTGATCCCGGCCTGAATGAATTGTCTGGCCTAATAAATGAACTATCAGGTGTAAAGCTTGATCCCGGCCTGAATGAATTGTCTGGCCTAATAAATGAACTATCCTGTCTAAAGCTAGATCCTGGCCCGAGTGAAGTATCATGTTCTGGCCTGTATGGACTACCCGGTCTATAGCTAGCTCCTGGTATAAATGAAGTATCTGGCCTAAATTTGGCTTCTGACGTATGTTGAACACTTGGCCTGACTCTGGGTTTTGATATATATGGAACACTAGGCCTAAACCTGGATCTAGATTCTGGTCTAAATGGAACATTTGGCCTAGACCTAGATCTAGATTGTGATACATATGGAACACTTGTTCTCACAAATTTCCCATACGGATCGTTTGGCCCGTATTTAGCATCACTATATCTAGCAACTCCATGTTGTTTACTATTATGGCCATCATTACTTGTAGCCCCTAAACCATACGGATTTTGTGGTCCATATTTTGCATCACTATACCTAGCTACGTGCGGAGGATGTGGACTACCATTATCTGACGCACCTAATGCATAAGGCAAATATTTGGCATCACTATATCTAAGATCTGCATTTTAGCATCACTATACCTAGCTACGTGCGGAGGATGTGGACTACCATTATCTGACGCACCTAATGCATAAGGCAAATATTTGGCATCACTATACCTAAGATCAACATTTTGTCTATTCCTAGATTCTTGCCTAAATTTACCTCCTGGTCCACGACGTGACTTGGCAGCAGCTTTCCAAAGATTTGTTTTTCTAATGTCCATAGTATTGCATTTATTCGTGGTACAAAAACACTCGATTCGTCCTGTAGCTTTTATCATCCTGCATTTCCGATTATCCTTGGGATCCTTTGAACTGCATGCTCTTGCAAATCTTCTTGGAGAGGTTTCCTCAGCCTTTGTTCTGGGACGGATGGCTCGTACAGTACAATATGCTTTGTGTCCATGGGGTGCTGGAAGACATTTCTGTGGTCTCAAGGCCGATAAATCATTTCCTGATAGACAACCATTCTGGTTCCGGCAGATGTAGCACGTCAATCCTAAAAAGTGAAGAAAAAATTAATTATAATACTAGATAATATAAGTAAATAGTAAATATAATAATATTATACTGTAATGTAATGCTATTAGTATATTTACCATTGACTCCAACTTTGTTAAGGTTGAAGGATGCAATAACCAAGAAGGCTAAAGTGCTTAAGAAAATAGAAGTGGACTTCATCTTAACTACTAGACTCTTGCAGGAGGAATGACCAAATGAAGAATAGTCTAGTCTTAGGCACCTGTATCACCTGTTTGTCAATTCAACATGATGAGCTCACTCACTTCCGCATTGAGTATATAGCAATGAGTTTTTACTTCCGGTCATTAGTCATTTCCTGATTCGTCACCCCAACAAGGTCAATGGGTCACTGGTATCAATGTCTTAATGTAATGACATGTCAAATTTCATTATGCTATCACGATAAAAATTAAGTTTCTTTTAACTAGGCCAGAAGTGCTCGCTGGCATGATTCATGGATTACTGATTAGGATATTTTGTTTGGCCTTAAGGTTCCGGTGCTCGATGATTTGTTTTTGCGTTGTGATAATGTGCAGTCATTAGCTAGGAAGTTTTATTAGTCCGTTAATTTTATATTTGATGTAAGCAGTACTTATGGGAAAATTAGATGTAGCGTGTAATTTATCATGATTATTGATAGACTAGGCGGAATTTACAATGACTAATCTCATATCCCACTAATCTGATTTCAATTCAAACCTATAATCAAAATTTTTGAGGAATACAGCATCAGTTTCGAATCCTTCTGCCTTAATGCATTCTGAAAATCGCTCCCATTTTTCTGTAGTGCATTTTTCATCCATTCCAGCTCCTGCAAATGTAATAATGTCTTGATCTGATTCGACTGTGCCTGCAAGTGCATGCGAGCGAGCAGCCAATACGGCACGAAAATACCCTTCGATCATTTGCATTGGCGAAATTCCTTCACGAAGGATTACATGGACGATTTGGGTCTTGCGATTCATAATAATCAAAAAATAATTATTCTTAATTTCAACTTCTTTGAATCCTTGAATCATTGTTGAGGCACAAATGGCATCTTGAATAGTAGAGCCCAATTTTATAGAATATCCACAAACTTCAACATCTGGAGAGAAAATAATCGTTTGTAACGGTTCCTTAATATTTTTATAATGTTAATCTCCAACCTGAAATTCCAAAGCCAAGGAAAACACTTTCTTCATCATTTACTTCGCGAACAGGAGGAACTCGATCATTCTTCAAAAAATGCTTGATTGCAATCAGGAGTCTAGCCTCATTAAATGTTCTCATTCTAAGGGTTCTCATTAGACGGTAATTTCCATAGATATGAATAGTTGCGTACATTGTATACACTACCAATACAGTTCTGCACAAAAATAATATTATAAGACCCAACTACATTAGTCTAATTAGGCTCGGTACCTGATATCATTATTGAGAAATTTCAACATGAAAATAGAAGTGATGAGTGCCAAGAGCCTTGTGGCTGTGGATTGAATCCATTCTTTATCCGTGACTTCTGCTGTATTATTGAATCGAGCCAAATGTGGTAATACCATTGCCCTGGATGTTTTCGATGCAACTTCTACAACAATTTTTCCAACACCAGTCCCGTAAAATGCAAAGAGAATAAGATAGGAAGGTAAGGCTGGGGTTAGGATTTGAATCAACATTAAGATGTCTTGAAGAATATCCGCAAAGAGACGCCATTTTTTATTGTTTCGGTGACACGAGTCTCTGTGTAATATGAATATTTCGGTAATGTGACTTGAATACTTAAATTTCTTATAAATTTACCCTTTAATCCATAAACAAGCGACCTTGGTCAATTTATTAGTTCCTTCTAATAGGAGGAGCGTGATTGTTGACGCTAATGCAGATGCAGCTGCGTCTCCAACTCCAACAACACGAAGCGTGGCTTCTGTTCTCCAAGCAGTGCATACGCAATGCGAGAAATCCTGTAGGGAATGGTGAATTAAGGAATTATTGGTATTCATCCAATATAAGGCAGAGAAACATGTGCTGTGGTTAAAATGTACAATTTTCCTTAGAACGTGCTACGAATTATGAGTAATACGAATATTAACACCTTTTTAACTGCGACAGTTAAAAAGTTATGAAGATCACGGCCGGCTCTATTGCCCTATTTTTTTAGCAAAACACAACACATTAAAACAAATCACTTCCGCAATGCAATGCTTAGGAAAGACATCGCTTGCCCTAAAACTTACACTCTTTCCTTGAAAAACCTAGCCTAATGTTCAAAATGTTCAATATTTTATCTCCAAGATTAAATTGCTTAGTCTTGTACGATTATCCGAAGTAACAAATTAATTTGCTATATTTTCTCACCTGGATAGTATCCCAGAATTGAAATTCCATGTAATCTGGGCTCACACTATTGGGATAACCCTGAGGAAGAAATACTCGCTTGAAGAAAGCAACGCTTGCACATTGTACAAACAAGAATTGACGCCATATAGATTTTCCGGTCTGGTGCCCGCGCTTAGTTTGCAAATCCTCATTCCGGTTTCCGTTGATGTCCTCAGATTTGGAGTTTTTATCTCGTTGTTGTTGCTCATTACCAGAATCGCCCAACAATACTTGAATTTTTCCAGAAGTAATTTTATAGCGCTTTACTGTGGCGAAAGCCCCATGTCGCTCAGAAATAATAGTCATTGCAGAACTTGAGGTTGCAAAATCAAATACTTCTACAAAAATGTACAAAATTACGAATCATGATCTCCAAAGAATAAATACGGAAGATTTTTGGGCTATTTAACTTGGTGACCATTTTTATTAGGCATATGGGATTTTAATGTTCAACGCATGCCAAGTACATGAAATTGCTATTGTTAACCATAAAACACAACACAGCACCCATTTTTAGATGAGAGAGCTCGGGCATTAGTCAATTTAGAATTAATAACCTGCATTCTTAATTATGATCGAGCACTGAGCGGAAAATCAATTTACTTAATTCGTTTGAGCTGAACATATGTATAAATAAATGAAGGAAATGGCAATAATAAATCATTTAGGAGTTGAATTCAAACCACGCGTGCAAAGGTTTTTGCTTACAAATCTTTAGAGCACCCAATTCATAATTCAGTACTAATCTTGCCTGACCATTGCCATAAAAATTCATAGAATAAGTTAACTTGAGCCTGGATTACTTAGAGCAAAAGGTTTATTTCTTCCTGCAATATTCATGTAACTAGTATTCATTTATTCTGTTCAGAATTGGAGTTGCTCAAACTTACACGGTTAAATTAAAAATTGGTCAGGCGATCGATATGTTCTACCCAGAATTTTTATACTAAGTTTCTTCTATAGAATCACATTTGTTGAGAACAGTCTGATTTCTTGGTTTCTGTTATTCATTAAGTTTTTTCGGTTACAGCGCTTGCGTTAACTAATTGTATAAACTAAAACAGTTATAAGTTTTAAATTGAAATTTCGCAATGGATGTGGAAGATGACATAAACCTAACTGGTAAAATTATTTCATTTACACGTTATTTGCACCTGACACCATACCGATGGAATCTATCAACGCAAAGAGTTGAGACAATTGACACACGGAAAGAAAAAATACAATGGTTTGGAATGCTCACGCTGAATTCAATAGTGCGAAGTTTCTGTTATTCATTAATTTTTTTCGGTTACAGCGCTTGAGTTAACTAATTGTATAAACTATAACAGTTATAAGTTTTAAATTGAAATTTCGCAATGGACGTGGAAGCTGACATAAACCTAACTGGGAAAATTATTTCATTTAAATGTTATTTGCACTTGACACCATACCGATGGAATCGAGAAAGGCAAAGAGTTGAGACGATTGACACTCGGAAAGAAAAAATACAGTGGTTTGGAATGCTCACGCTGAATTCAATAGAGCGAATCTCATATTTATTTGCAACCATTGTGAATTGGAAGTATTTGCATCCGTCATATGTTGAGGATTTCCTTCAAGTAGTTGGAGCAACTTTGTGCGTGGAAGTGTTAACCTTTGACCTTCACACAAATTTGGAAACGAGATGAATTGATGTGTATGATGAACATTTTTCACCTTCATCAAAAATCGTTTACACGTAATTTTACTGGTTCAATTTATATTTACAATATTGCATAATTTTTAGTTGAAATTAATGTTTTATGTTACAGAACAGTTCGGAAGAATGTATGTGAAAAGACAATCAAAATCCAGAAGAGCAATTGTGGCAATTGCCATCGTTTTTTTTCTCCTTACAATTCTCATGGCAGTTTTATATTTATTTTTCCAAAAATGTCACCTTTTGTTTGGGCTATTTCATTTTGGGGTCTTGAAAATTGAATTTGAGTCATTTGGGTGGGTTTCAACGAAAGTGATTTTAGCATTTTTAGAAATTCCTCTTGTTTTTGTGTTCATTTCTTCATTTTGGTTTCACACACTTCTGGCCGTCCCGTATACTTTATTCATACACGAAGTAGTAGCTGAGCTGAGGTATTTTTTAATATTATGCAATACAACTGTGTTTACTTAAAACTTTGAATTTATATTTCAGAAACAAAAATACGATCGATAGATGGACTACTATGAAGTTTCTTGAACGGGATAACGGCATTTTCTATATTAAAACATTTACAATAATAGAGAGTCAGTTACGAGAATGCTTGTTGAATAATTTGTATCCTTTCGTAATGGTTTTCCTCATAAGCTTGCTAGTATGTGTCCTTGTTGCATCGATCAGGTTTGATCTCCCTCCATCCATTCATGTACTTGCGCTTGCATTCGAATTTGTTGTCCTCGCCTATTTATTTTGCTATGTTTATATTACAGCTTTAGTTGTTCGAGAAGCCAACGCATTTATGAACGACGTGGCTAAAATTTGTACGACACCAGAAATACAAAAGGTGCAAAAATCTATCATGTCCCCAGCAATTCACATTGGTCATTTTTCAAAGGCTTCAATGACCACTTGTACAGCCGTTGGACAAATCATTGTTGACATGACAGTCAATTTATTGCTCATGTGATAGTTCAAATGAACTTTAGTTGCTCAATGCTATGATTCGAACAAATAATGATTAAATATAGAGAGAATGGTTTATTTTTAGGAATTCTAGTCGATAAATCTGAAAATACAGGCAATGATGCATTTTTGTGCAAATACTAATAATAAATTCTAGATGAAGATGAAAATCACTTTGTGTTTCATAACATTTTACTCTGAAATTAACTAGTAACAATAACAAGCAATTATAGAGTTTTTATATATGGTTCAAGTCTATCAACAGCCAAGTTGGCAATTGGGAATGGTTAAGCAAGCCAAGTTTATTCTTTAGTACGAGAGTTAACGCGAACTCAAAGAAAATCAAGACATGCTAATTCCACTCGGTCAAGGGTCATTGCTATTGCTAAACGTAGTAGTACATTCTCTTATTAGGACTACGAGGTTGTTAAATGCTTTGGATGTATAACATGAATTAAATGCTGCAGTGAAGTGCAGCTCAACTGATTAATCTCTCGCATTGTGCAAACTTTTACTTTGACTGTCAGTAATTATAAATCCACAGACTGACAGTTGGATTATTGAATCTCTTGGTTAATCTTTTTTGTTTTATCGCATGTGCCTAATGCATAGGAATGCTTTTAAATATATTTATAGTCCAACAAATTCGAACAAAGGAGTGACAACAAAAAATTATTCACTTTTACATTGTGTGTTTGTGTGTGCTATATGATAACTAGAAATGATTGAAATTGAAGAGAGGAGTGGAACTTTAGCTACTATCAAGCGTTACAAATTTGAGAGTACTGACGATGATTACTTTGACTGTCAGTAATTATAAATCCACAGACTGACAGTTGGATTATTGAATCTCTTGGTTAATCTTTTTTGTTTTATCGCATCCTCATGTGCCTAATGCATAGGAATGCTTTTAAACATATTTATAGTCCAACAAAGGAGTGACAACAAAAAATTATTCACTTTTTACATTGTGTGTTTGTGTGTGCTATATGATAACTAGAAATGATTGAAATTGAAGAGAGGAGTGGAACTTTAGCTACTATCAAGCGTTACAAATTTGAGAGTACTGACGATGATTGTTTTGCTCAAATCGAGGGCAAGAGAAAATATAAAGTTGAAATAACTGAAGAAAAGAAAAATGGTGGTGGTAAGGTTAATTTTGGAGGTCGATGGACAAACAGAGCCTTGAATTTTCTGGGAGGAATATTTCTCCCAGATGGCTATCCCTACTCAGTGAGCAAGGACTACATGTCTTATCAAATATGGGATAGCATTCAGGTAAGTTAAATATCCCATGAGAATTATTCAACATTAATTTTTCTCAATTGGACAGAACATGGCGAGTTCACTAGCACGAGCATTTTCAACTGAAGCTGTTTTCAAATCTTTGGGTGTTGGAGATGCAAGTGCAACGGCCTTAACAGCTGTCACCATTTCAACGCTGAGAAATGTTTCAAGATGGTCTGGAGAAATTTTCTTTGCTTGGCTAAAAGGGTACTTGAAGAATAGACAAAAGAAGCTGAGAAACTAACTTGTTTAAAGTTTTCAGAAATGCATTCGGCTACAACAACAAAAAATGGCGACTTTTTGCAGATGTATTCAACGACGTGATGAGAACCCTAGAGCTCGTCTCACCGTTGTTCTCTTCTTGGTATCGAATCCTCATTCTTTGCGTATCGAGTTTGATAAATGGTTTCGTCACTGTGGCTGGGTCCTCTTCAAGACCAGCAGTAATAAAACATCAAGCGAGGACAGGAAATATCGCTGATGTCATAGCCAAGGACAGTAGTCAGGAAAGGCTTCTTAATTTTACATCTTTAATATCCCTCGTAATTCTTCCATTGGTTAGCGGGAATTCAATGTAAATTAAGTTTCGAAACGTGGAGCTTAATCCAAGGTAAATTCCCTAATTATAATTATTTTTAGAACTATCTGGGCTATTTTCGGTGGTTGCAACTTGGTACACATTCTTACAAACTATTTTGCTGTCCGAGCATTAAAATTTGAATATTTCAATGAAGCACGTCTGCTATACTGTTTGAAACAATTTTGTAAGGGCAAGGAGATTCCATCAATTAAAGAAGCCAATAGGAAAGAAAGTTTCATTTTAGGACTTGGAATTACTGGTAATATTTCGGCTTATATAAAATTCTGAACCTTCGTAATACCAATTTTCTTTATTAGCTAAATCCGTTTGTGGAATGCGTATCAAAATGGGANCAATAGGAAAGAAAGTTTCATTTTAGGACTTGGAATTACTGGTAATATTTCGGCTTATATAAAATTCTGAACCTTCGTAATACCAATTTTCTTTATTAGCTAAATCCGTTTGTGGAATGCGTATCAAAATGGGAGTCCCTGTTGACGTGGCCTTGGCTCTGAATCGAAATCCTTCAAAGAGGATCGATGTATTCAATCTCTTGAAATCATTCGAGGACAAATCATTCTTGATAACATCCAATCCAAAATCAAAATGGAGAAGTGGAATCATTTACGTCGTATTGGGTGCATCAATAACTCCAGTGGAAATGATTGAGGCTTATTTCAAAGCATTTTTATTCGCCAAGCATGAAAATCCAATGAGTTCTCTAGCAGAAACCGAATGGTTGAAATTAAAGGACGCATTGGAAACTCAAAAATATGATTTGTCTCAATTTATAATGAAATTTGAAGAAAGTCGAGCTTCTTGGCGATTTATTGCTGATGAATCTGAAGATGTAGAGAATGATGCACTTTTGTACTAATGTTGGAACAAAATTGAACAAATTTATCAAAATAAATGTGAAACTCTAATTTTTCGACAACTACTAACTACATGAACATTTCATTTTCATTCACTTTGCCCGGCAATGCATATAAATCCATGTTTGAATAAACCAGTCAGTTGAGGTTCATTTTATTTGAGTTATGCTAACAAGTAACAAGGATGGATATTGCATGTACATTCACTTTTTTGCATTTGATGACCTTAATCCCTAAGTTGATTAGATTGTGGCCCCAGTAAGTGATTTTACTCTGCCAACTAAATGACCTTTGGAACGCAAAAATTAATTTATGTCTGCCACACGCAATATTATAAATTCTATTGAGATGGTGTGTCTGTCAGTCTCCATTATTGTTGTACCACTTGAGAAATAATATTGAAATGGTATTGAAAATAAAAATAAGTGCCTTAAAATTTTAAATTCAAGTATTGGTGTTCAAAATTATAATTAAAAAGTTTTAGTAATTAATTACTAAAATAATGAGAGCGGAAATACAAGACAGAAAAGGTGGACTAGCACCTGTCAAAATCTACAGATTTGAGCAGGTCACTCCCGTTGACCCATCCTCCGATCCTACTGAGCTGAAAGTCAATGTAGAAACCCAAAATTATAAACAAACTCTGGATCATAAAAGTGGTGGGAAAAAATTAAATTGGTGGTCAAGACACGTTCGTAATATTTTTAGTTTTTTGGGAGGTATATTTCTACCGGAAGGTTATCCTGAGACAGTCAGTAAGGATTACTTGAACTACCAATTGTGGGATACAGTTCAGGTACAAATTATATCAGAATAATTAGACTTTTTCGGAAAACTTATAATCAGAATTTTAAATTTAGGGTATGGCAGCTGCATTAGCTAGCATGTTCGCAACAGAAGCCGTTTTAAAAGCTATTGGTGTGGGAAATTCAAATGCAACGGCTTTAGCTGCAGCCACGACTCAAATCTTAAGGAATGGTTCTGCATGGCTTGGGGAAATCGGACTGACATGGTTCAATGGGTATGCATAAGTATATAGCTTTACATGCATATATTAATTAATATATTATAAACACTTCTACAGACGAGCCTTTGGCTACAACAATAAAAAATGGCGATTATTTGCTGACGTTCTATTAAATATCGTTCGGATTATTGACATGACCTCTCCGTTGTTTCCATCATGGGCTGTGATTTACGTCCTCTGCACATCAAGCCTTCTCAACGCATTCGTCTCAATCGCAGGGAGGGCTACAAGGGTGTCTGTCATTGATCATCAGTCTCTTGCTGGTAATATTGCAGATGTGGTTTCAAAGGATAATAGTCAAGGCAGAGCGATTAGTTTGATTTCAATGTTCATTTCCCTCATCATTCTGCCCATGATCAGCGGAAGATTGGTGTAAGTATTTAATACAAATGTTTAACAACATTTGCAAATCCATTGTTATTCGATTTTTGTTGACTTAGGTTTGGTTGGATTGTATTCGGCACATGCGGACTTATCCATATAGCTGCAACTTTCATGGCAATTCGCACATTGCGATTTAAGGGGTTGAACGAAGCCAGATTTCTTCATTGTATCAAGAAATACATACGCGACAAATCCGTACCGACAATTCAGGCTGTTAATATAGAGGAAAGCTATGTTATGGGATTGGGAATATCAGGTATAGGTCAAAGATCACGCACGGTAGTGCCACTGTTTAATTTTTCTTTACTTTACAGCTTGGTCAATTTGTGGCATGGCCGTTCGTGTAGGAGTGCCACTTGCTCAAGCTCTAAAGGTCAAGTCAAGCCGAGGTCAAACTGCTACTACTGAA